>JAVJIF010028242.1:0-54954 GCA_038442645.1 Agave tequilana | reverse complement strand
GCCCCTAGTTTCTAGATATGGGCACCTCGTTTTGACAAAACCACCTTCCAAAATCAATGGCTATATGTGTAGGCTTTAAATCACCAAATAAAATGAGATTTTTGGGCTTCTTCTTCATTTCATGCCATGGACCTAAAAACATACAAGAGAGGTGTTATTAATAGAATTTAATATTGAATAATATAAAGATGTGGTATGAAATATGTATTTAGAGACTAATCAACAACCAGCTCAGAGTACGATGAGGTCCAGACTCCATATCTGGATACGCATGATGATCATCTCTGGCAACTTCAAAGATTTAATAGTACACTCACGAAGACCAAAATTAAGATAAGATCGAGCTCAGATATCTCAGAAGATTGCCAGTCCAGTCTTGAGAGCTTGCTGCCAACAAAAAAGTCCAAAGTGTTTCGAAACCCGTCCCAGTCAACCGCAGAGTTTCGAAAACTTTGGAGGAAGGTTCTGTAGATTGTTTAAAAAAATCACTAAAGATAAGTCATTCGATAACTGGGCCATACTTCAGACCGCGAGGCTAATCAAAGCCACTCGTGTAGAGCCAAGATGCAGGGCTCAAAGACCGCGTCTAAACACCACTGCAATGCTAAGATGTAAAAATCAAGCCCCTGTCTCAGCACACTTTAGTACTCAGACACGATCTTGAAGCCCGCATCTCATACGCGAAGCTTGATACAGAGTTTGAAGCTCTGTTTCTACACCACCGCGCTCCCCAAACGCGAAGCTCAAGACCACGTCTTAGATGCGAAGCTCGACACAGAGTTTGAAGCTCGTGTTTCCATACCACCACGACCGACACCAAACGTGAAGCTCAAGACCCGTGTCTAGTGTTACCTCAACAGCTAAATGCATGGCTCAAGACCGCGTTCCAACTGCATAGGAGCCCTGCGTCTCTGTTATAACTACCCCCATTACTGGGTCAATACTGCCCAAGTAATGAGGGGAGTTAACCCCCATTATGGAGGATTTTTAGGGGACAGTTTTATCCCTGAAACCCCTATAAATAGCTCAGTTTGCTATTGAAGAGGGGTCAGAATTTTTAGCTAAGGATACTTATAAAGAGTTAAACTCTTCTAGCAAAGAGTTCAAGTTTTTTGCCTAAGTCTCTTTGAGATTTCATTGGATAGGAGCTGTGCTACTCCATCAGTAATCCAAGGAGAAAAGTTTCAGAGGAGCTTGACGTTCACCCGGTCAACGAAAAATAAGATTCACTTTTCACTACTACGTAAAGAACACAGCTTTAAACAAGGAGAAGATCTGAGCTGAGTGTCTTCTCTCTCTTGTAGTTGGAATTTGAGTTATTGTAATTTTTCATTGATTCAAGGAGATTTTACAATATATTTTCAACTTTCCTCCCCGTACAAGTGTAGAGCTGGGTCGGCTCTTTGGGAGTCTCTATGGAGGGCCATGATTCCCTAAAACACTCTCTAAACCAAGAATGTCCAGGGCCAAAATGGACACAACCAAGAACCAAAGGTGATTTTGAAAAGTTACTATGTGAGGCCTGTTGACTTGACTTACATAAACGGTCGACAATTTAAGATTAGTTCACTCATTGGCCCAGTAAGTCTGATAAGGCTTTCGCTATGAAAGGTTCAAGACCTAGTTCACCTATTCTGATGCAGTTTCTTTCTTAAAGTACCTTTCACATAGAGTCAGTCTCATAGTGTGTTTATTTTTTTTACCTCCATTCATTATGGGAGATTGTTGGGAAATAAGAAATTTCAAGTGAATTCTTGAACTAAATTCAGGTATGATCCGTTTCTAGAATCACATGAATGATAGTTGGAGTGTGTTCTCCTTCCATTGGAGATGAACGTGGTATATTCACATGTTTAATTCTGTTTTGAATGAATGAGATATTCAAGTCAAAGTTAGCCTAACTCAATAGTTAAAAGGGATCAAGAAGTAGAAACTCTTTAGTCCCATACTTGATATATGTGAAAAGTTGAGAGTTTAAATATGAAAAGATGAGAACAAATGGCGTGCCCTTAGGGTACTTGGAGTTTTCGTACGCGTTGGAGGGAAATCATGCCACACTTGCACGCACGTGCCATCGATGCCCGCCCTACCCTACCCCGGTCCTAGTGTAGGAGCACAGCGCGGGTGTGGGCGTGGCCCGGTTCTTTTGGATCGGGCCACACTCGGTTCTCTTTGAACCGGGTGTGAGTGCGGGTCATGAGATGCAGACGAGAGTACCCGAAACTAGAACTAGGTCACGTGGATGCAAGCGAGAACTTAACCTTACTAGGTTGCACGCCCGCTTATTTCTAGAAGCGAGCGGTTAACTCCAACGGACAGAACAGTTCAGACAAGAACCGTTCTGAGCAATTCCATCTATTTAGCGCTCCTCTCGACCACTTCCAACACACACTGACAGAAAGATTTAGAATCAACTCTGATATATATTCAGATAGAAATTTTGGTTTCCCCATTCTCTCCTCTGAATGTTCCACCTATATTTAAGACAAATATTCTCTAAAAATTTTTCTTGGTCCAAGTTTTTTGTCCACTTCTAAGTAGTGAAGGTACTGATTAATTTTAGTTTAACCATACCGTTTATTGGCAGTGCTATCCAAATACCGTGAAGGAGTGTGGTATCTTGGGAGACCAGCATCCAGCAACACGTTAGCACCGCAGTGGGGACATAATTGCCTTATAGAGATTCGCTATATGCGTACATTATGTTGGCCCAAGGTTACAATCAACCGGTTTTTTGAGTTTTGATGATTACAAAACATATATAGTTATTTGTACTAATCATTTTTAGTGTTTAAGTGTGTTTCAGGGTTATAAGGACTCATGAAGTGTTCTTCCCTAAAGGAAGGTTGTTTTGACTCAAGTTAGTTCATTTCGGGTTCAAGATATCAAGCTATTCAAGATCGCATATGGAGAAGCCCACTTGAACCTTGTAGTCACCTAGAACCTATGTAAGAGTTAGTTTGTTAAAGAATGAGGTTGTGTTAAGTTGGCTCAAGAAAACACACACACACACCATCACTTTCCATAACACAGGTTTTTGTTTTTGGTATTTGATTTAAGTTCATGCCTTGATAGTTATACATGACTCAATTTTTATAATTTTATATCTTGTTTATATCATGTATACCAATCTTTATAGCATGATACTTAATCATATATTCTTACAAAATATATTTTGAAAATGTTTCAAAGTTCATATAATTTCCCATAAAAAAATCCTTTTTTAGGCTTGTCGGTCGACCGGGCCGTCGACCGGATCCATTTCAGGCTTGATCGGTCGACCGGCCGGTCGACCGAGCCTTGTGGTCAGGGCGTGCACGTTTGTGCACGTATGTCGGTCGACCGACTGGAAGCACTTTGCTCTCAAGTTTTTGTCGCTCGACCGGGCCGTCGACCGACAGAACAAAGAGAAAATTTTCTTTGGCTTCCGGTCGACCGACCGGTTGACCGAGTCCAACGGCTAGTTTGCCAATTAGACTGTTGGTCGACCGGGCCGGTCGACCCGACAGCCGCCATCAGCCCCAACGGCTACTTTTCTGATTTCTGGTTTCTTGATTTGATTGGGATTTGTGTGTCAGCTATTTTTTAAATTTTGGGGGCTACTTTCTGACCTAATAAGCTAGTTTAATCATGTTTAGATTTTCTCTAAATCCCTATAAATAGAGGGGATTGGTCACTTGCAAAAGACAAGAAAAATTCCTATTTTTCAAGTTTCCAAAAGAAAGAAAAAGTTTTCAAAAGCTTTCAATTCTCTAAGTGCATTCTTGGCTATTTATTTTCAGTTATTTTTCAAGCAATTTTTCTTACTTTACAACTGAATTTTTTCTCTACACTTCTTGAGCCAAAAATCCTCCTCATTCTATAAGGAAGTTGTAAAAGAGAAGTTTGTGATCCCTTGTTGATCACTTGGTTACTTGTTCCTTCTTGTGTTGAGATCCCTCTTCAGTAGAGGATTGTAATTGGTGGAGTTCGGTACTCCGGTCTTCGGTAAACCTTGTAATCTTTCCTTAGTGGATATAGTGGAAACCCTTCACGGTGGTGAAGGCGGGGACGTAGAGCGGTGGCTCGAACCTCGAAACAAATCCTTTGTGTTTGCGATTGATTTTATTATTGCTCTTTATTGCTTTACATTTCTAGCTTGTGATATATCTTGTGTGCACTTCATTATTGCATCATTTTTCATTCTTGCATTTCCCGGTCTTTCCTCATCACAACAAGAAAGCAATTACGCGCCTCAACTCATATCTAGAGGAATCAAAGAGGAGAAGTTCTAGAGCCCTTCACGGGGAATTCGGCTTCAATTCTTGTTTTGAGTGACCGTTTGCATCATATATTCTTACTTGCATAAAAAGATCATTAGATTAGCATTAACACCTATTCACCCCCCTCTAGGTGTTTTTCAATGGTATCAGAGCTTTCCTCTCTAGGCTCTTGGCTTAACAACCTTAGAGAGATCCTTTATTGCTAATCATACTATTCATTTTTCATCCTCATTCACTTAGTAAAAATGGCCGAAGAATTAAGACCCCACCAAAGTTTGATGGCCTTAACTTTCCCATATGGAAGGTTAAGATGACCGTATTTTTGCAATCCCTAGGAAGCCGGGTTGCAAGGCGGTGACCAAACCATTTAGTGCACCCACCGGTGATGAGGACACTTGGTCTGATATTGACACAAAAGAGTTTGACGCTAATGCTAGGGCACACTATGCTTTGCTTCAAGCTCTTAATGACAATGATATTTCTAGAGTCATTCATTGCAAATTTGCCCATGAGATTTGGACTCACTTGCTTGTCACTCATGAGGGAACTTCACAAGTAAAGAGGGGCAAAAATAGACCTTCTTCGTTCCCAATATGAAAAATTTTCTATGCAAGAGAATGAAACCATAGATGATATGGTTACTAAATTTACAAAGATTACTAATGGACTTTCTTCTTTAGGTGACGTCATTGACAACGACCAAAGAGTAAGGAAGATCATCCGTGCACTCCCGCTATCTTGGGAAGTCAAAGCCACTACCTTGAAGGAACTCAATGACAAGGAAGAGATGGAGCTTATAGGTCTCATTGGGAATCTCAAACCCATGAGATGGAAAGAAAAGCAAGAGAAGAGATGGTTCCTCCTAAGAAGAAAGCTATTGCCTTCAAGAGTTCTTCAAACTACTCCGACGACGATGATGAAGAAGAGGATGATGAGGATCTTTCTCTTCTTGTAAAGAACGTTCGGAGAATGTACAACAAGGCAAAGTTCCAAAATAGAAGGAGATGGCAAGGTAAAGAAGAGAAGAAAATCATTTGCTTCAATTGCAAAAGGCCGGGTCCATTGTTGCGGAATGTCCGGATAAAGCCAAACCCTCCACTTCCAGAAGCCATACAAAAAGAAAGCATTGAAGGCTACTTGGGATTCGGAGAGTGAATCCGATGAAGAAGTTGACACCGCCCACATGTGCTTCATGGCCAATGAAAGCACAAGCAAGGTAACTCCCGATACTTCCATTTATTGTGAACTATCCATGGATGAACTAGGAGAAGCTTTTGAAGAACTATCACATAACTATGATTTTCTCAAAACGAAATATTTGAAAATGAAAAAGGAAAATGAATCTTTAAATCATAAAGTTTTCAGTCTTACAAAAGAAAAAGAAGATTTGCTTTCTACTCTTATTTCTATACAAAAGGACTTTGATAACTATAAATTTCATGCAAAGGTAAATTTTCACAATTTGATAAAAATGAAATTTTCATGCTAAAAGAGAAATTGATTCATTAGGAGTAGTTTTGAAAAAATGTGAATTTGATAAGAATAGACTAGAGGCTATGTTTCCTAAGAAACAAGTCCCTAAGAAACATTCACATACTATTCATGCTCATGTTCATAAATCACAACCTTTACATCATGCCAAGCATCCTAAACATGCCCACACTCCACACACACATCATGCATTCATGTATGGCAAAGTATTTTCATGCACATATTGTGGCCGTAAAGGTCATTTGGTTAAATATTGCTTGATAGGCTAAATGCTTCGCATAATAATATTTGGGTTCGGAATACTAACTTTCAAGGACCCAAGAAAGTTTGGGTACCAAAGTCAACAAATTTGTTAAATGATGTAGGTACATTCCAAGGCCCAACGACGTAAAGGATTGTGGTATCTTGATAGTGGTTGCTCAAGGCACATGACTTGGGATATCAGCAACTTTGCAACCCTATCAAGGTACCATGAAGGTGGCACCGTCACCTTCAGAGATGATGCCTAAGGAAAAATCATTGGTATTGGTAATGTTAAATTTGGTACTTCTCCTTTAATAGAAAATGTTGTTTTAGTTGATGGTCTCAAGCATAATCTCTTGAGTGTAAGTCAACTTTGTGACAAAGGTTTTGATGTTATTTTGATAACTTAGCTTGTAGAGTTATTGATAGACAATCTAACACATGTATATTTTTCGGTTTTCGTGAAAGCAATGTATACATGATTGACATGTCTAATATGTTATGCAATGCTATTTGTTTGAAAGCCCTCGATGATGACTCTTGGTTGTGGCATAGAAGATTAGGCCACATTTCTTTTGACCATCTATCTAGATTAAACAACAAGGAAATGGTGAAAGGTATTCCTTGCTTGAACTTTGAAAAGGACCGCGTTTGCGACGCGTGCCAACTTGGGAAACAAACCAAGTCCTCTTTCAAGTCAATCAAGGATATCATAACATCACGTCCCTTGGAGTTGATCCATATGAATTTGTTTGGTCCTACTCAAACCAAAAGTCTAAGTGGGAATCGTTTCGCTTTTGTTTTAGTTGATGATTTCTCGCATTTCACTTGGGTTTTCTTTTTTAGAGCACAAAAATCAAGCCTTTTCATATTTTCAAGCCTTTAAGAAAAGAGTTGAAAAGGAAAAAGATTCTTCAATTTTAAGAATGAAGTGACAGAGGTGGTGAATTCAATAACCTACCCTTTACCACTTTTTTGAAGAACAAGGAATTAAGTATGAACTATCTTGTCCTAGAACTCCACATCAAAATGTAGTAGTTGAGAGGAAAATCGAACATTACAAGAGATGGCTAGGACAATGATAAATGAATATGGTCTCCCTCATTATCTATGGGCCGAGGCCGTTAACACATCTTGCTATATATCAAATAGAGTTTTCTTATGCAAAAATACTTCAAAACATCTTTTGAGATCTATTTTTCTAGAAAGCCAAATGTTTCATACTTTAAGGTTTTTGGTTGTAAATGCTTTGTTTGAATACTAAAAATAATTTAGGTAAATTTGATGCAAAGTCTTATGAAGCAATTTTTGTTGGTTATTCAAATACTAGTAAAGCTTATAGAGTCTTCAATCAGTCATCCTTGACTATTGAGGAATCTATACATGTAAAGTTTAAGGAATTTAATGTGTTTGTTAAGAATGTTGTAGAAATAGATTCTTTAAATGAAGACATGGAGAGAGCTACTTTGAAGGACTCACCTACCATTGAAGACATGCCAAAGGATGATGAAAGAAATGAACCTCAAGAAAATGAGGTTCAAGGAAATGAAATTCAAGAAGTAGAAGTGGAGCCTACTCAACCACTTCCAAAAGATTGGAGATACAATTCACATCATCCCAAGGATCTTATTATAGGTGAAGTATCAAAAGGGGCAACTACTCGTTCTAAACTTCATGATTTTTGTGGACACTATGCTTTTATTTCTCACTTTGAACCAAAGAACATCCTCGAAGCCGAGGGCGACTCATATTGGTTGCTAGCCATGCAAGAGGAGCTCAATCAATTCGAGCGCAACCAAGTTTGGCATCTTGTTCCTAGGCCCCACGATAGACCAACAATTGTACTAAGTGGATCTTTAAGAACAAGTTGGATGAGTCGGGAAATGTTATTAGGAATAAAGCTAGGTTAGTTGCCCAAGGTTACACTCAAGTCGAAGGTATCGATTTTGAAGAAACCTTTGCACCCGTAGCACGGCTTGAAGCCATACGGATGACACTCGCATTTGCTTCTTATAAAGATTTTAAGCTTTTTCAAATGGATGTAAAAAGTGCCTTCTTAAATGGATTTAATCAAGAGGAGGTGTATGTTGAACAACCCCCGGGTTTGTTGATCCTACACATCCGGATTTTGTTTTCAAACTTGACAAAGCTCTTTATGGTTTAAAACAAGCCCCTAGGGCTTGGTATGTAAGACTTTCTTCATTTCTAATTTCAAATGATTTTAAGAAAGGAAAAATAGATACTACTTGTTTACAAAACATGTTGAAAATGATATACTTATAGTTCAAATATATGTTGATGATATCATATTTGGTTCTACTAATGAAAATCTTTGCAAAGCTTTTGAATCATGCATGAAGGAAGAATTTGAGATGTCTATGATGGGTGAGCTTAACTACTTCCTTGGTCTCCAAATCAAGCAAAGGAAGGATGGGATATTCATCAATCAAGCCAAGTACACGAAATAACTTATCACGAGATTTGGGCTTGAAGGGGCTAAAATAAGCAAAACTCCCATGGCAACTACCACAAAGCTTGACAAGGATGAACAAGGTACAAGTGTAGACATTAAACTTTATCGTAGCATGATTGGTAGCTTGTTGTATTTGACGGCTAGTAGGCCGGATATTATGTTTTGTGTATGTCTTTGTGCTCGATTTCAATCGTGTCCTAAAGAGTCCCATTTGATTGCGGTAAAACGTATTATTAGATACCTTAAAGGCACAATTGAAATGGGTTTGTGGTATCCGAAGACCGGACAATTTTCAATGACGAGTTTTTCGGATGCCGACTATGCGGGTTGTAGAGTGGATAGGAAGAGTACAAGTGGAACATGTCAATTTCTTCGTAATTGTCTTGTTTCTTGGTCTTCCAAAAAGCAAAATTCGGTAGCCCTCTCAACCGCCGAGGCGGCGTATGTTGCGGCCGGAACTTGTTGTGCACAAGTTCTTTGGATGAAACATACTCTCCTTGACTATGATTTACATTTTGACCATATTAAAATATTTTGTGATAATACTAGTACTATTCATATGACTAAAAATGCAAATCAACATAGTAAGACTAAGCACATTGACATTCGATATCACTTTCTTCGTGATCCTTATGAAAAGGTGATATTGAAATTGAATATGTTTCTACCGACTTTCAACTTGCTGATATTTTTACAAAACCACTAGACTATGCTAGATTTTCCTTTATTTGTGGTGAATTGAATGTTTGTGTTATGGATTCATGAAGAAATTTTTTTTTTTTAACTATGTTTACCCTTTTTGATGTATGACAAAAAGGGGGAGAAAAAGTTAGCTTATTATTATTTTGGAGTTTTAACTTATGCATTTTGAGTTTTGAGTTGTAAAAAAAAAGGATTAGTTTTGAATTTTGAGTTTTAAGTTTTGAATTTGAATTTTTGAGTTTTGGATTTTGAGTTATGTTTTAAATAAATTCCTTATGCCAAAATTCTTAGTTTCTACCTTTTATGTATATAGCCATTCATTTATATAGCATAATTTGAGGGGGAGCTTCCGAGCTCCTTTCCCATTCTCCTAAATAACTCGTATGTTTTGTCATCATCAAAAAGGGGGAGATTGTTGGCCAAGGTTACAATCAACCGATTTTTGAGTTTTGATGATTACAAAACATATATAGTTATTTGTACTAATCATTTTTAGTGTTTAAATGTGTTTCAGGTTCTAAGGATTCATGAAGTGTTCTTCCCTAAAGGAAGGTTGTTTTGACTCAAGTTGGTTCATTTCGGGTTCAAGATATCAAGCTATTCAAGATCGCATATGGAGAAGCCCACTTGAAGACCTTGCAGTCACCTAGAACCTATGTAAGAGTTAGTTTGTTAAAGAATGAGGTTATGTTAAGTTGGCTCAAGAAAACACATACACACCATCACTTTCCATAATACGGTTTTTTGTTTTTGGTATTTTCTCTAAATCCCTATAAATAGAGGGGATTGGTCACTTGCAAAAGACAAGAAAAATTCCTAGTTTTCAAGTTTCCAAAAGAAAGAAAAAGTTTTCAAAAGCTTTCAATTCTCTAAGTGCATTCTTGGCTATTTATTTTCAGTTGTTTTTCAAGCAATTTTTCTTACTTTACAACTGAATTTTTTCTCTACACTTCTTGAGCCAAAATCCTCCTCATTCTATAAGGAAGTTGTAAAAGAGAAGTTTGTGATCCCTTGTTGATCACTTGGTTACTTGTTCCTTCTTGTGTTGAGATCCCTCTTCGGTAGAGGATTGTAATTGGTGGAGTTCGGTACTCCGGTCTTCGGTAGACCTTGTAATCTTTCCTCGGTGGATATAGTGGAAACCCTTCACGGTGGTGAAGGCGGGGACGTAGAGTGGTGGCTCGAACCTCGAAACAAATCCTTTGTGTTTGCGATTGATTTTCTTATTGCTCTTTATTGCTTTACATTTCTAGCTTGTGATATATCTTGTGTGCACTTCATTATTGCATCATTTTTCATTCTTGCATTTCCCGGTCTTTACTCATCACAACAAGAAAGCAATTACGCGCCTCAATTCATAATCTAGAGGAATCAAAGAGGAGAAGTTCTAGAGCCCTTCACGGGGAATTCGGCTTCAATTCTTGTTTTGAGTGACCGTTTGCATCATATATTCTTACTTGCATAAAAAGATCATTAGATTAGCATTAACACCTATTCACCTCCCCTCTAGGTGTTTTTCACATTACTCCATATACTGTATAACTGAACTAGCGTTCTTTTTACGGGGGTTATGCTAGAATATTTATAAAAAAAATATTACTGTTAATATATTTTGCTATATATTGATACTAACTAATACCAGTCTAATTGGTGTTTAACTAAAGAAGGGAATTGAAAGGTGATTATGTAATTAAGGAACGATCTATCGAAGAAAAAACTTCCCACCTGATTTTCACCGACCTGGCCAATTAGATCAGTTGATCTTGATTAGTTGTCAGTGTTCTAATATTTTTGAGCCAAAAAGCAAACAAAAAGAAGGTTAGGGGTTTGTTGAGTTATCGTTCTAATCCTTACTGACTACTAGCAAGCTCAAGAACACGTATTGTTTACATGACGAATTATAGAATTTTACTCAGTTACCATTCACCATCCTTCCATTGGCTTGATGATTTTCTTGTTATTCTATTCTAACATTCAAGCTCATCAATGTGCACAAACTGCATATTACTTTTACTGATTTTTTCTTTCTATATTTGTTGAGAAATTATATCAACAAAAGTTATTTAAGAAATGCTTATGCAATGGCTCGAAATTTATATTATTTGTTAATCACTCTTCGTTCTTAACTTTAGATTCATTGTTGATTGGATGCACACTTTCTTTTGCATGTCTTAGTGTTAGTATAACTTTTTTGAATGGCGAAATGTCTTAGAATATCTGATAGGGATTGCTCTAATAGTCTTTTTTTAGTTGTTTTATGTTATTTAGTTGTGTTTTTTGTCCCACACCGGTTATGATGGAAAAGTTATCTTTGTATGGACCTATAAAAGGCTGAGACTTGTGGTTGTTTAGGGAGAATATGATTTGATTTAATGAAACCAAGATTAGCATGTTGATGTGTTTTTCAAATTGAATCTCTTGCACGTGATGTGCAGAGTGGGAGAGAGATCTCCTGTGTGCGATGATGCAAAATTATTCTTTATCCTATTATCTTTTCTCAATTTCTATAAATCCTAGTTCTTTTCCCCTCTTCCCAACTCCTCTTATTTAGTTCTGCATCAAATTGGTATCAGAGATAAAATCTTACTCTTGCTTCTGTACAAAACCCTAAATCCCTCTTCTCTTTATTTCTCTTCTCTAGTTTCAAAAAAAAATTCCAAATCCCTAGCTCTTTCTTTCCCAAAACCCTAGCTTGCTGCAAAAATAATTACTGTAGCAAAAAATCCAGTCAAAAATCCCCCAAAAATCTCAAATCCAACTGTTCATCATCTCCCTCTTTTCTCCTTCCCCAATTCCACAAAAAACCCTAACTAAGATCCTTACCGCCACCATCCCACCACCACAACCCATTCATTTTGCGCCTTCCTCCATCATTGAGATCCCCTCCGTCATTACTGGCGAGCTAGAGATCTCCAGCCACCTTCGCTGCTGAAATTGAGACCTCATTGTTATCTTCTTCACTACTCCTTAGACCACTCAAATCTAGATCTCGTCGCTAAAATCGAGATATCATCATCGTCAAACTGACTGCAAGCCTTTCCCCTCCATCTCCTCCCTTCCGCCACATCATCTTCACTGCCAAGCCCTCATCATTGCCAACGAATCTGGCCATCAAGAAGATCTCACCGCCAAAGAGATCTCATCGGCCTCGCTCCGTTACCGGTACCATCGCCTCACTATCGCTGTCGTCTTCAGATCTTGTCACTATCACCTTCGTCACCAACATTGTCATTGTCACGCCCCGCTTCTAAAATACGCTGGAGCGGAGACGCGACACGAGTCGGCGACGCATATACGTAAGAAAAATACCTCACGTATACGCGTTAAGCCTTAAGTAACCCGAACATACTATAAATCCCAGCTGTAATAAATTATGATTAGTACAATATCACATATTAGCATCCACGCATGATATCATATTAAATGAAGAAGTAGAATAACAACTGAATCGATATAACAAGAATCAGGAAATAATGTGAAGGCAAGAAAGATAAGAATACGGAATCGAATAGGGAGAAGCTCTAGCTCTTCACGAAGCGTACAGTCTCAACGAACAGCTGAACAATAGAAAGAAAGCGTCTAATATCTAGACCTGCAAATCCAGGGTCGTCAGAAAGCGACCTGGTGAGTGTGTGTGTGTGTGTAAAGGGGAGAGCTCGTGCATATAAAAAATGTGCACAGAATAATAACAAGATAAACTGTAGTCATAAGATAACTAAACAACATGATAAACAGACAACTGAAGGATAACTGCATAACAATATGAATGAAGATATAAGACAATTATTACAACTGTAAACAAACAACTGATGTCAAGATGTGTAACCTAGCATATGTTATTAGTCTGGTTGGTTGTTATTAACCTAACTAATGTAGTTCTTAGTTGTGTCCCATACCACAGCCGTTTTCCCACATATCAAACAAAGTTATTGTTGTTATAACCGCCTGCCAATGTAGTGCATGTGTTTTGAAAGAGTACCGTGCATACCCGGTACCACGGTCTAACACCCCTGGCGCTGAACCAGGACAAGCCGCAAGGCTCTAATATCTGAAGATCACAGCCCCACACGAAAAGACAACTAGTGTGGCGCCGTAATCCGGGCATAACCCTGACAACTGACAACTGAATAGGTAGCCAGTACTACCTTGGTTCCCCATGGTTGGAACCCACAACTCGGTACCATAAGAAGTCCTTCCAAAATACACGACATGCATCATCAGGCAATTACCCCTGTTCCCCGGGTTATGATGTCTTTTATTAACAAACAACAATATGAGTTATTATGTAATAGTAACTGATATCTCCAACAACTGCTGATGTTAATAATAGCTGATAATCTGAAAACTGACAACTGATATCTGACAACTGAGTAGCTGACAACTAATATCTGACATCTGACATAAGATACTGGAGATATAGCCACAAACACAATAGTGTCACTAACAACTGGTAACTGATACAGATATCTACCTACACCTATAAACTCTAAACACATCATATGATCACCAACAATTAATCTTATCAATAACTGATAAAGTGATGACTGCTATCTGATAACTCTGAAGTACAAGATCACTGATATAGAACAGATCACTATCACAATAGCTTAATCTCTATTAACTGAAGTAGTCAGTAACTATACATGAAGCACATGGTATATCCTCGAGATCAACAAGTCAACACGTACCGAAATCATAACGAAGTAAGGGAAACATCCTCAAACAACTGCTATCTAGAATAGTTTACTTATAAGTCAATACCAACAACTCATCCATGCTCAAATGATATAATCAGTTGATACATTCAGGAACCCTTGCTTCTAATAATCCAAACCAATATGATATCACATATCAAAGTCAAAGGTAAGATATTCACACATCTGGTCGCAATCCAACAAATCAGTCACATCTAAATACTGATCAATATCCAAAATAAATGACATAAATCCCAGTTCGATCCAAATTCCAACCAAGTCCATATATTGATCCAAGCATCAAGTAATCCAATCTCTAACATCATAACAAGTCCATCATCAATACCCGAATGAATCATCACCTAAGTTATTACCAAATGATAGAATAACAAGTCTAAGAAGTACTCTACATGAAATATGTCATCTATCCTCAAATATGATCTGGGCCAACTAACCAGTGGATCAAAATGAGTCACTGTCTAAGGTACATTAAAACTAGGCCTAAGCCAAAAGCATCTAACTACCAACACATGAAATGACACTGATACAAGCTCCTATCAATTATGTAATTAAAGTGAACAATTATAGATGCCTCATGAAGTGGTACAAGTAATCAAACTGATAAAATATACAAGAAAGTCACATGAAATGATAAGTGTAACATGTAAACATATACCGACAACGGTAAATAAAGAAATGCACAAGAACGAACACTCACATGAAATGACGCGGTTTCAGAACTGAATCGCCATCTGGTCTTCACTGCATGAACCGGTACTGATCTACGGATCATCCCATGGAACAGTCTTCAAATCGCCATTGTATCGGGTCCACAACGAGCACGAATCCGAATCGGGTCCGAGTCTCCTGTAGCTGGGTTCGGATCTCACCGAACAAATCCGAAATGCAGTATCACGCAACCAACACATACATATAAATATAAATACACGATACACCGACACGTGCACACAGACACATACGTGTACACCCACGTACACATTCATATACAAGTATACACATAAATACACACTACTTATATATATACCCACACATCTTACATACATTTATTTGCGCACACTTACATGCTCACACCCAAGCACGCACACCACAACACCCACACAAATCATGCATATACTAACACTCTTCATTAACACCCACACACACATAAATTAAAACACACCCTAATACTAATACACACCCAAACACTCACACACACGGGAAAATACAGAGAAGGGAGGGAAAACACACTCACGGCGAGGGGCTACCATGGGCCAAGGAGAAGGATCCGTGATGATCCCTGGCGACGGCGGAGCTCGCGGACAACGTCAGAGAGGAGGGGGATAAGTCCGGGCTACCAGAAAGGTCGACGGCTCGTCGGAGAGGGGGATCTTAGTGTGGATGCTGCCGATCTGAGAAGTAGCAGGCCCAGGGTGCTCAGGACTGCTGTGCGCGCAAAACTGTGTGCTGGACTGCCGGAGGAAGGAGACCGTGATACGACGGTCGATGATGGCCAGCCAATGGGGCGTGGGGTTGGTTGTGGACGGCTGTGTGCGCCAGGCTTGCGAGAGGGAGCGCCCTGGGCTGGAGGGGATACCGGTTGAGGATGGAGGAGATCGGCCATGGAAGGGGGCACGGCCTGGAGACGAGATGAGGGAGGAAGAAGCTCGGGGCTGCCATGGCCGACAACCAGCAAGGCTCGGTTGTTGTTGCTGTGAGGGAAGGAGAGAAGGGGCTGTGGCCTGTGATGTGCGCGGCTTGCATGGGGAGAGATCGGATGGCGGGTGGTGCTGTTGGAGTGGACGACCATGGGATGGCGGTTGGGTCTGCTGGCGGCGCAGCAGTAGCAAGAGATAGGGATTAGTGCCTTGATTAGGGTTAAGTTTAGGATTATATAGGATGGGTTATTGGGTATGGGTATCGGGTTTTAGGTGAGTGGGTTTGGTTTAGGTAAATGGGTATAGAAGAGGATAACGGGTATCGGGTATAAGATTGATGGGCATGAATTGGTAGTGGGTAGGATCTAATGGGTATAGAGATAATAGATATGGATCAAGATTACAAGATAATGGGTATTGGGTTGAGATAAAATGGTAATGGGTAACGAGTTGGAATCAAGGGAAGGAAGAGAGGAATGGAAATAACAAGAACAATATTAATAATAATAATGCCAATAACATTACATGACCATACTAATAATAATAAATAATAGTAACAATAATGGTAGTAATAATAGTAGCAACAATAATAATTAAGAGTAATAACAAGAATAAGAAAATAATAACAACAACACTAATAACAATAATAAATAATAACCTTAATGAAATAATGGTAGTAATAATTAAATAACAATTAATAATAATAATGGTAAATATAAAAATAATAGTAATAAGTAACTAAAAATATTGATAGGAAATAATGGCAATAATATATAAAGCAAATTGCCATTTACTATCTCAAAAATAATTTGCATATTTAATAATAATAATAATCACATGAACAAAAATAATAAATTAAGTTAATAAAATGATTAGTAAATAAAAATAAATACTTTATAAAAATGAAAATACAGTATTTCTAACTAGGGATCTTACAGTCATCTTCAGATCTTCCCCTCATCACTGAAGTCACCGGAACTGCTGCCAGCAGACCCACACGACGCCAATAATATCGACTGTTTCCCATATCTATCGCCACCCTCGTCAGCCTTCGCCGCCACTGCCACTATGTCCTCACCACTACCTGCCTTCAGATCTGCCACCACCATCCTCTCTCACCGGTGAGAATAGGGTTCCCCATCTCTTCTTCATCTTGTTGCTACCGCACTGTCCTCACCACAGTCTTCATCCAACCTCGTCGCTGTCTCCGTCCTCGAAGACCACTGTAATACCCATATTTTGTAACACATAATTTAACAATGATAGTACTATTTTAATACACATATATATTTGGAATTAGGAAATTAATTTTTTTTGTGAGAGTTATTATTTTAATTATTAAGAATTTCTAATATAATTGTTCGTTATTTTGAATTGCTATTAGTATGTAATTGTTATTGATTATTATTGTTGTTGTTACCACTTCTATTATTATTTTTATTTTTCTTTCCTCTTCATTTAAACCTAGCCCAAAGCCCACACACTTATATTTTCTTCCCATTACATTTTTCCAACCCATTACCTTAAGCCCATATCCATTACCCATTAAACCAAATCCTAACAACTAAATCTTAATCTTAACTAACTAAATCTTCATCTAAGCTAATCCCCAACCCTCTCTTCCTCTTCTGTACACACACACACACACCAGCGTCACCACTCCATGGCCGTCCCATCTCCTCCTTGGCCGACCACCGTCCTACACATCTGAACACAACCCATCTCAGCCGCGCAAAGCCTCCTTGAACCCATGTCGTCCTCCAAGAAGCCGAGCCACTCACCCCCACGCGAGCTCCGAGACTCCATCTACAACCTCCTTTTGCCCTTTCCTTGGCCGTGACCACAAGCAAGCCCAGAGCTTGCCCTCTTCTCCCCTGCCATTTTCCACCACCGAGATCTGTCGTAGACTCTGCTGCTCCTCCTCCAGCGCCAGCATCCCCTGTACGCTACCCCATCCCCATCCCCCATGGCGTACCCAACTCCTTCTCCACGGCAGCCCCGAATCCCCTTAATGCGGGTACACCACCAAGCATGGCTGCCCCCTGCCAAGCCCCCTCTCTCCCCTCGGTAACTCACCAGGGCTGAGCCTTTCCACACGTAGGCAATAAAAAGTTCCCTCTCTCCCAGGCCGTGCCCATTTCTATCTCCCCTGGACCACTCTGCAGCAGCCCGATCCCCTTCGCGAGCACTCTGGCAAGCCATCGTGCTTCTTCGCGGCCTCCGCCGGCGCGTTGGAGCCCCCCTGTGTGCGTGAGTTCAGGGTCGAGCCTTCCATCTCTGTCTCAGGTTCTCTCCATATATGTTTTCTCTCTCTTTGATCTTGTATATATGTGTTTGTGTGTAAACCTATACGTGTGAGAGTGCGTGAGTGTTGTTCTAGTGCATGTGTGAGAGTATGCTTGCCTCTCTCTATTAATATGTGTGTGTGTGTGTTATATAAATAATTGTGTGTGTATATGTTTTGTGTAATATAAGTGTAGGTGTGTATTTATGTATAATAATATAAGTGTATATAGATGTGTGTGTATGTATGTAATTGTGTGTGGGTGTGTATTATATTGCATGTGTGATGTGTATGTGTGTTAAACTCCCCTCTCTCTGGGTATGGTTGCATAGTATAGCAATACGGATCCATTCGGTGAGATCTGGACCCCTTGCAGAAGATTCAGTTTGGTGCTCGTTATGGACCCGATACACGGGCGATTCGAAGACCTACCAACAAGTTAATTTGGAGATCCGTACTGGTTCATATAGTGCAGATTCGATGGTAATTCGGACCCGAAAACTGCATCATTTCATGTGAGTTTATGTTTATTGGTCTATTTTAATTTCAGCGTTTTATCTTATTGTTTCATATAAATGTATATATGACTTCTACATTATTCTGTTCACGTGGGTAATTATTTTTATACCGTGATGCTCTGATATTGTTTTATTGATATATCATGTACCCTGTTATCAACACAGTTATAGATTCGTTCCGGTATTCTAGGCAAATGAGCATTGGTCATGATTTTTTCCCTATTAGTAATAACTAGATGAGAATTTAATTATAAATTTGAGGATAAATTATAGGAGAGGTTGCTTCATTGATAGATTGGGTCTTTCATACTGAGACCGGTCATGGATTATTATACTATAGGAGAGTTGGATCTTGGTGATGGTAGATCAGATATATTCTTGGTGTCAAATATATTTGGATTCAGTATTCATCACTGAAGTATTATTATTTCGTTAGTCATTATTTAGTGGTTTACATTTGGATCAGACCATGTTGTGACACATTCGGATCGTGATCTGATTAAATCTTGAGGTTGGATTAGTTCTTGATTATGATTTAACATGTGAATTTTGTGTGAATTATTTATCAGAGAGTTGACCTACCTTACTTGATGATTCAAACGAGAAGTAGATTGGATCTTAAGAAATATCATATAGGGTTGTAGCTTAATTCATAAACTGGATCTTAAACTTGGATTTGTCAGGAGACTGTTAGAGTAGAGTTTGACTTGAGGTTGGAGAATAATGTAGATTGGATTGGGCAGAACTAGTGGAACATACTTTTATATAGTTGAGTTATTATTTGATTTTTGGATTGATGATTGAGTTTAATTGAAGTAGAATGTATTGATAATCTTGATCGGATTGGATATGAGGATTGGTTAGGTGTAACTGAGTAGTTACATATGTTGAGACTTGGACATACCCGTGACTTAGAGGATAAATATATCGATGACTTTGAGGATCAGAGTAGATTGATAGGGTGAGACAGCTGATTATTGATTTATTGAGATGGTGGTTTACTATACCAGATTACTTTGACTTGGATTGATACTTAATGTTCACGATGATGGTATTGAGACTATAAGTTGATGAATCAGTTACTAATGTATTCTAGTGCAGATGAATGAGATGTTGATCAGTTCTAGATAAGACTTTCTATTGAGCAGTATCCAGACTTGTTATTATAGTAATTCATATTACTGAAATTGCTGGAAAAATATTGTCAGACCGTAACACATGTATTGTTCCATTATTTTACCGTTTACTCGGTGATATTGTTCACATTGTTATTGTTACCATTATTGATATTATTTCTGTCACCATATCATCCCAGTAATTGAAATAACATGGATATTGATTGTTTTAAATAGTAATATAATAGACAACTTACACCATGATTGGAAAATTTTATGGAGGAGATAGCATCTGTATTTTGGGTAGACCTAGGATATAGGTTGTACAACCATGATACGGTTTCACTGCAGGGTTCCGGGGGATGGCTGACATCCTGTATTATTTCCATTGTCATTATTACTGAATACCTAGCGGTAGGACCTGGTTCAGCGCCAGGTGATTGGGCCGTGGTCTCGGACATATACGGGACCCACTTAAAATATAAACAATGTCTCCATCTATTGATTTCAATAACCTAGGATCCCGATTGGCATGTGTAGCAGGTGTAGTATGGGATGCGTCTACTGCATGTGGCAGTTGGTGTTCACTGACATAATTAATAATCACAAACTATGTATATTGTAATGTTATTCTTATTGTATCGTGACAGACTCCTGATAATACATATGACCTGATTGTACACTTGATTATAAAATTGACTGACTTTATTATTGTTCATTTATATTTAGCATGTTATTTCAGTTTTATTCTAGTATATATCTTCATAGTCTGCTTACATGTTATATGCACGCGCACCTTCTTTATTTTTACACACTCATTGGGAGTTCTGACTCCCTGGATTCACATCCAGGTCTTTATATGTTATCTTGATGATCAGGATTTGGAGAGGATCACTTGCCATTATGAAGAACCGGAGTTCCCTTACCTGACCGTCCTTTATTGGTATATTGTTAATTTCTATTATTCATGTCATTCCCTTTGATTCTCTATACTGGACTTTTGTTCTATTCTTTTATTCTTGTGCTATCATTGTGTTAGATATTTATATGTCATATTGCAGTGATGATTTATCATTGTAGATTTTTATAACTTGTTCAAGTTACTTTAGGCTTAGCGTGTATAGTAGGGCATTCTCCTAGCGTATATATGTCGCTAACTCTCGTTGTGACTCCGTTTTCATGTATTTTAGGAAGCGGGGCGTGACAGGGTTTTCTTGGTATCAGAGCTAGGTTCGACATAAAAATGACCTAGTTCTTATCGATAACTTGAGACGAGTTATATTAACAATGCAATATACATATATTATTCACACTATGATATTGATGTCCACTTGTATCGTTCCCTTTTGAAAGTCCAACTCTTGTTTTGATATCCCTGATTCTAACTCTTCTTCTAGTGTAATCTGGATTCCTTATTGATTTTTATTCTTCTTTCTAATTCTATTTCCCTGATTTTTGTCTCTTAGAACTGGTTACTCCATGTTGAAACTAGTTGCAGAAGTCAGAGTAGCGCAGTGAAAGCATGGTGGATCCATGATGCGCTAAGAAGCGACATAGAGGTTTGATATTTTTTTTCTTGATTTTGATTCTTTTTATCATTCCCCGCTTTATTGAAATTTCGGGGACGAAATGTTTATAAGGTGGGTAGAATATTGTACCCGTATTTTGTAATATATAATTTAACAATGATAGTACTATTTTAATACATATAATATTTTTTGTATTATGAAATTATTTTTTTGTGAGAGTTATTATTTTAATTGTTGAGAATTTCTAATATCATTATTAGTTATTTTAAATTGCTATTAGTATGTAATTGTTATTGATTATTATTGTTGTTATCACTTCTATTATTATTTTTATTTTTCTTTCCTCTTCTTTTAAACCTAATCCAAAGCCCATACACTTATATTTTTCCCATTCTATTTTTCTAACCCATTACCTTAAGCCCATATCCATTACCCATTAAACCAAATCCTAACAACTAAATCCTAATCTTAACTAACTAAATCCTAATCTAAGCTAATCCTCATCCCTCTCTTCCTCTATATACAAGCACCAGTGCCACCACTCTATGGCCGCCCATCTCCTCCTTGGCTGACCACCGAGCTACCCATCTGAACACCACCTATCTTAGCCATGCACAACCTCCTTGAACCCATGCCGTCCTCCGAGGAGCCGAACCACTCAACCCCGCCACGGTGAGTTTCTAGACTCCATCTCCAACCTCCTTGTGCCCTCCCCTTGGCCGTGACCACCAGCAAGCCCGGAGCCTGTCCTCTTCTCCCCTGCCATTTTCCACCACCGAGATCCGCCGCGAACTCTGATGCTCCTCTGCCAGCGCCAGCATCTTCTGTGCGCCACCCCATCCCCATCCCCATGGCATGCCCAACTCCTTCTCCACGGCAGCTTTGAACCTCCCACCGCGGGCACACCACCAAGCATGTCTGCCCCCTGCTGAGCCCCCTCTCTCCCTTCGGTCGCTCACCAGGGCCGAGCCCTTTCACATGCAGGCCATGACAATTCCCGTCTCTCGCAAGTCGTGCCCACTTCTATCTCCCCATACCACTTCGCGGCAGCCCGATCCCCTCCATAGCACTCCGGCAAGCCATCGTGCTTCTTTGCGGCCTTTGCCGGCGCGTCGGAGCCCCCTACGTGCGTGAGCTCAGGGCTGAGCCCTCCATCTCTGTCTCAGGTTCTCTCCATTTATGTTTTCTTTTCCTCTAATCTTGTATGTATGTGTTTGTATGAAAACCTGTATGTATGAGAGTGCGTGAGCATTGTTCTAGTGCATGTGTAAGAATATGCTTGCCACTCTCTATTAATATATGTGTGTGTGTGTGTGTGTTATAAATAATTGTGTGTGCATATATTTTGTGTAATGTAAGTGTAGGTGTGAATTTATGTATAATGTGAGTGTATGTAGATGTGTGTGTATGTATGTAATTGTGTGTAGGTGTGTTATTACAAGTGTGATGTGTGTATGTCAACTCTCCTCTCTCTGGGTATGGTTGCGTGGTATAGTGATACGGATCCGTTCAGTGAGATCTGGACTTGTTATAGAAGATTCTGTTTGGTGCTCGTTATGGACCCGATACACGGGCAATTTAAAGACCGACCTACGAGTAGATTCGGAGATCCGTACCGAATCATGTAGTGCAGACCGGGTGGTAACTTAGACCCAAAATCGCGTCATTTCATGTGAGTGTTTGTTTATTGGTCTATTTTAATTTCAGCGTTTTATCTTATTATTTCATGTGAATGTATAAATGACTTCTGCATTATTCTGTTCATGCGGGCAACTATTGTTATACCGTGATGCTTTGATATTGATATATCATGTACCCTGTTATCAACACTGTTATAGATCCACTCAGGGTATTCTAGGAAAATGAGTATTGGTCCTGATTTTCCCTATTAGTAATAATCGAATGAGAATTTAATTGTAAATTCGAGGATAAATTATAGGACAGGTTGCTTCATTGATAGAATGGATCTTTCATACTGAGACCGATCAAGGATTATTATACTATAGGAGAGTTCGAGCTTGATGATGGTAGATCAGATATATCCCTGATGTCAAATATATTTGGATTCGACATTCATCATTGAAGTATTATTATTTCATTAGTCATTATTTAGCGGTTTACATTTGGATCAGACCTGGTTGTGATACATTCAGACCGTGATCTGATTAAATCTTGAGGTCAGATTAGTTCTTGATTATGATTTAATGTGTGGATTATTTATCAGCGAGTTGACCTGCCTTACATGATGATTCAGACGAGAAATAGATTTGATCTTGAGAAATATAATATAAGGTTCTGGCTTCATTCATAAACTGGATCTTTAAACTTGGATTTGTGAGGGGACCGTGTTAGAGTAGAGTTTGACTTGAGGTTGGATAATAGTGTAGATTGGATTGGGCAAAACTAGTGAAACATACTTTTATACAGTTGGGTTATTATTTGATTTTTGGATCGACTATTGAGTTTAAATGAAGTAGAGTGTATTAATTATCTTGATCAGAATGGATATGAAGATTGGTTGGGTGTAACTGAGTAGTTACATATGTTGATACTTGGATATACCGATGGCTTAGAGGATAAATATATCAATGACTTTGAAGATCAGAGTAGATTGATAGGGTGAGAAAACTGATTATTGATTCATTGAGATGGTGGTTTACTATGCCAGATTACTTTGACATGAATAAGTACTTGATGTTTACGATGATTGTATTGAGACTATAAGTTGATGGATCAATTACTATTGATTCTAGTGCAGATAGATGAGATGTTAATCAGTTATAAATAAGACTGTCGATTGATGTAAGATCCCTAATTAGAAATACTGTATTTTTATTTTCTTAAAGTATTTATTTTGATTTACAGATTATTTTTTAATCAACTTAATTTATTATTTTCTTTCTTGTGATTATTATTATTATTAAAAATGGAAATTATTTTTAAGATAATAAATGGTATTTTAGCTTTAAATATTATTACCATTATTAATTATCAATATTTTTAGTTACTTATTACTATTTTTTTTATATTTACCATTATTATTATTAATTGTTATTTAATTATTATTCCCATTATTTCATTAAGGTTATTATTCATTATTATTATTAGTGGTAGTTATTATTATTATTATTATTATTCCATTATGATTATTATTTATTGTTATTACTATTAGTGTTATTATTATTATTGATGGTGCTATTATTTATTATTAGTGTTATTGATTACTATTATCATTACTAATATTAATTTTCATGTGTTGTGTTGCTATTAGTATTATTATTAATAATAGTATTATTGGATTTATTTATTATTAGCAATAGTATTCCTCCTCCTTTTATTCCTTTGATCCATACCCACATCCAAGAGGTTATCTCTCTACCCATACCCAATCTCTAAATCCAAGACCCAAACCCACTGAGCCAAACCCGAAACCCACAACACAATTACTTCCCTATATAATCCTATTCTAAACCTAAACCTAATTCCTATCACCTTCTTCTCCCTCACCATAGCCGCCAACATCCCCAAGCCGTTCCTCTCTCTCCCTCTCCCGTGGCCGATCTCCGGCGGCATCACCAAGCTCTACACCCTGTCCAGCGCGCGCACCACCAGCGGATGGCAGCCCCATGGCAGCCAACCTCTGCCGAGACCCGCGCAAGAACCCAGCAGCCGAGTTTCCCCCCTCCTCCCTCCGTGCACCAAGCCACGATCGTCGGTAACCACCGCAGCCGAGCCAGGCCTGGCGCACAAACAGCCCAGCGCTATGGTTGTCTCCACCGAGCACCTCCACCCCTCCATTGCTGCCGAACCCCCTTGTTCGCAACCTGGGCTAGAGAACTCCACATAACAGCACCTGCTCCTCCTCCAGCCGTGCCGCTTCCCATTGCTGCTGAGCTCCACCATCAACGGCCAACTATCCACTATAGGCCGCCTCCTACAGCCCAGGCCGCCCCCTGTCCTTGATCCCCTGCCCTCCTCCTTGCTGTGCAACCCAGCAGTCTTGGCCGCCTGCATCCGCAGCCGTGAGCACCAGCACCCCGAGCCCTTGCATTGGCCGAGACTCTGCAGCACCAGACCCACACACGCGGTACATACTCATCACAATGTGATGATTTCTGTTGCTTGGTAATAATTTGGATTTGGGTATGTGCCTTGTTTTCATTGGGATGTCTCTTTTGAAGTGTAGCTCACGACAACAACAAATGCAAGCCAAGTTCCCACCCTTTTGGCCTTGAAGCATCTTACTCCGAACCATTTTCCCTCACTCCGTGGATCACCGTCGATCACCGTCAGCGGGCACGAACGCACCCATGCCCTTCACGGCGAGATCCTCTATCCATCGACATCCTCCACGGCCCCCGACACCTCTGCTAGAGCCTCCGTCGGTGCGCCGCAAGTTGCCCCAAGGTTAGTGCATTAATATGTAGAGGGTAGACTTGTAATAATTGGGAAGTGTTTATTAGTGTGTGTGAGTACTGTGTGCTGTAAAGAGGATGGGTGTTGTCCATTAATGTTTACATGCATGTATGGGTATATTTGTGTGCGTGAGTGTACACGTGTGTGTGTATTTGATTAGTAGTTTGTATATATGTATATATGTATACACTCGTATATACGTGTATATATATGTATGTATGTTGGTGTTGTATATGTATATATACGGGTGGACGCGTATGTATATGCGTGTATATTGTGGAGTGTACGTGTACGAGGGTATGTTTGTGTGAGTTCATGTGTTTGGTTGCGTGTTGCAGCGTTTCAGATTCGTTTAGTGAGATCCGAACCGTTGCAGGAGATCCGGACCGATTCGGATCCGTGCTCGTTGTGGACCAATACACAGGCAATTCGAAGACCGATTCATGGGATGAGCCGTAGATCAGTACTGGTTCGTGTAGTGAAGACCAGATGGCGATTCGGTTCCGAAACCGCATCATTTCATGTGAGTGTTCGTTCTTGTATATTTTCTTATTTACCGTTGTCGGTATGCGTTTACATGTTACACTTATCATTTCATGTGACTTTCTGTTATATTTTACCAGTTTGATTACTTGTACTACTTCATGAGACATCAATAATTATTCACTTTATTTACGTAGTTGATATGAGCTTGTATCAGTGTCACTTCATATGTTGATAGCTTGGCGTTGTTGGCTTAGGCCTAGTTTTGATGTACCTTAGACAGTGACTCGATTGATCCACTAGTTAGTTGGCCCAGTTCATATTTGAGGACAGATGACTTGTTTCATGTAGAGTACTTCTTAGACTTGTTATTCTTTCATTTGGTAATAACTTAGGTGATGATTCATTCGGGTATTGACGACGGGCTTGTTATGATGATACTTTACTAAGAGATTAGATTACTTGATGCTTGGATCAGTATATGGACTTAGTTGGAGTTGGGTTGAACTGGGATTTATATTATTTACATTGGATATTGATTAGTATTTAGATATGACTGATTTTTGTTGGATTGCGACCAGATGTGTGGGTATCTTACCTTGGACTTCGACATTTGATATCATATTTGTTTTGGATTATTAGAAGCAAGGGTTCCAGGATGTATCAATTGATTATATCATTTGAGTATAGATGAGTTGTTGGTATTGACTTAGAAGTGAACCATTCTAGATTGCAGTTGTTTAAGGATGTTTCCTCTTTAGATATGATTTCGGTATGTGTTGAATTAGTTGGGCTCGAGGATATACCATGTGCTTCATGTTTAGTTATTGATTACTCCAGTTAATAGGGTTTGAGTTATTGTGATAGTGATCTAGTCGATATCGGTGATCTTGTACTTCAGAGTTATCAGATAGCAGTCATCACTTTATCAGTTATTGATGAGATTATTTGTTGGTGATCATATGATGTGTTCAGAGTTTATAGCAGTTGGTAGACATCTGTATCAGTTACCAGTTGTTAGTGACACCATTGTGTTTGTGACTATATCTCCAATATCCTATTTCAGTGTTAGATATTAATTGTCAGCTACTCAGTTGTCAAATATCAGTTGTCAGTTGTCAGATGTCAGTTTATCAGCTATTATTGACATCACTAGTTACTGGAGATATCAGTTACTATTACATATTAAATCACCTTGATTGCTTATTAATAAAAGACACCATAACCCAGGGTACAGGGGCAATTGCCTGATGATGCATGTCGTGTATTTTGGAAGGACTTATTATGGTACCGAGTTGTGGGTTCCAACCATGGGGAACCAAGGTAGTACTGGCTACCTATTCAGTTGTCAGTTGTCAGGGCTATGCCCGGATTATGACACCACACTAGTTGTCTTTTCGTGTGGGGCTGTGGTCTTCAGATATTAGAGCCTTGCGGCTTGTCCTGGTTCAGCGCCAGGGGTGTTAGACCGTGGTACCGGGCATGCACGGTACTCTTCCAAAACATGCACTACATTGGTAGGCAGTTACAACAATAATAACTTTGTTTGATATGTGGGAAAACGGCTGTGGTATGGGACACAGCTAAGTACTACATTAGTTAGGTTAATAATAACCAACCAGACTAGTGACATATGCTAGGTTACACATTCAGATATTAGTTGCTTATTATAGTTGTGATAGTTGACTTTTATCTTCATTCATGTTGTTATGCAGTTATCCTTTAGTTATCTGTTGATCATGTTATTTAGTTATCTTATGACTGCAGTTTATCTTATTATTATTCTGTGCACATTGTTTATATGCACGAGCTTTCCCCTTTACACACCACTCACCAGGTCGCTTTCTGACGACCCTGGATTCGCGCGTCCAGATATTGGACGCTTTGTTTCTATTGTGCAGGTGTTCGATGAGACTGTACGCTTCGCGAGTAGCTGGAGCTTCTCCCTATTCGATTCTGGTATTCTTATCTTTCTTGCCTTCATATTATTTCCTGATTCTCGTTATATCAGATTCAGTTGTTATTCCAGTCTTTATTTATATGATTTCATGCGTGGATACTTATATGTGATATTGCAGTAATTATGATTTATTACAGTTGGGATTTATAGCTTGTTTCGGGTTACTTAAGGCTTAACGCGTATACGTGAGGTATTTTTCTTGCGTATATGCGTCGCCGACTCGTGTCGGTCTCCGCTTCACCGTATTTTGGGAAGCGGAGCGTAACAGGGTTTTCTTAGTATCAGAGCCTAGGTTTTCGACTTGCGATGTTGATTTTTTTAACTTTTGTTTCGCAAGAAGACCTAGTTCTTACCAGTGACTTGAAAACAAGCTATAATTACACTGCAATATACATATACTATCCATTATGATATTCAGTCCATTTGGAGTTGATCGTCCTTCTTTGGGGAATCTTTATCTTTGATCTTTTGATATCCTTGATTTCTACTCTTCTTTAGAGTGATCCGGATTTTCATCTTGCTTCTCTTCCTCCTTCCTGATTCTATTCTTTGACTTTGTCTCTTGAGATTGGTTACTCCATGCTGAAATCGGTAGCAGAAATCAGAGTAGCACAGCGGAAGCGTGGTGGATTTATGACGTGTAGAGTAGCGACGTGAAGCTTGTTTGTCCTCTCCTTTGATTTTTGATTTCTTTTACCATTCCCTGCCCTATTGAATTTCGGGGACGAAATTTTTATAAGGTGGGTAGAATGTAAGATCCCTAATTAGAAATACTGTATTTTTATTTTCCTAAAGTATTTATTTTGATTTACAGATTATCTTTTTAATCAACTTAATTTATTATTTTCTTTCTTGTGATTATTATTATTATTAAAATTGGAAATTATTTTTAAGATAATAAATGGTATTTTAGCTTTAAATATTATTACCATTATTAATTATCAATATTTTTAGTTACTTATTACTATTATTTTTATATTTACCATTATTATTATTAATTGTTATTTAGTTATTATTCCCATTATTTCATTAAGGTTATTATTCATTATTATTATTAGTGGTAGTTATTATTATTATTATTATTATTCCATTATGATTATTATTTATTGTTATTACTATTAGTGTTATTATTATTATTATTGTTGGTGCTATTATTTATTATTCGTGTGATTGATTACTATTATCATTACTAATATTAATTTTCATGTGTTGTGTTGCTATTAGTATTATTATTAATAATAGTATTATTGGATTTATTTATTATTAGCAATAGTATTCCTCCTCCTTTTATTCCTTTGATCCATACCCACATCCAAGAGGTTATCTCTCTGCCCATACCCAATCTCTAAATCCATGACCCAAACCCACTAGGCCAAACCCGAAACCCACAACACAATTACCTCCCTATATAATGCTATTCTAAACCTAAACCTAATTCCTATCATCTTCTTCTCCCTCACCATAGCCGCCAACATCCCCAAGCCGTTCCTCTTTCTCCCTCTCCCGTGGCCGATCTCCGCCGGCATTACCAAGCCCTGCACCCTGTCCAGCGCGCGCACCACCTGCGGATGGCAGCCCCACGACAGCCAACCTCTGCCGAGACCCGCGCAAGAACCCAGCAGCCGAGTTTCCCCCTCCTCCCACCGTGCACCAAGCCACGATCGCAGGCAACCAACGCAGCCGAGCCAGGCCTGGCGCACAAACAGCCCAGCGCCATGGCTGTCTCCACCGAGTACCTCCACCCCTCCATTGCTGCCGAACCCCCTTGTGCGCAACCTGGCCGAGAGCACTCCACACAACAGCACCTGCTCCTCCTCCAGCTGTGCCGCTTCCCATTACTGCTGAGCTCCACCATCAACGGCCAACTACCTACCACAGGCCGCCTCCTACAGCCCAGGCTGCCCCCTGTCCTTGATCCCTTGCCCTCCTCCTTGTTGTGCAACCCAGCAGTCCTGGCCGCCTGCATTCGCAGACGTGAGCACCAGCAACCCCGAGCCCTTGCATTGGCCGAGACTCTGCAGCACCAGACCTACACACGCGATACATACTCATCACAATGTGATGATTTCTGTTGCTTGGTTATAATTGGATTTTGGTATGTACCTTGTTTTCATTGGGATGTCTCTTTTGAAGTGTAGCCACGACAACAACAAATGCAAGCCAAGTTCCCACCCTTTTGGCCTTGAAGCATCTTACTCCGAACCATTTTCCCTTACTCCGTGGATTACCGTTGATCACCGTCGTCGGGCGCGAACGCACCAATGCCCTTCACGGTGAGATCCTCTATCCATCGACATCCTCCGCGGCCCCCGACGCCTCTGCTAGAGCCTCCGTCGGTGCGCCGCAAGTTGCCCCGAGGTTAGTGCATTAATATGTAGAGGGTAGACTCATAACAATTGGGAAGTTTTTATTAGTGTGTTTTAGTGCTGTGTGCTATAAAGAGGATGGGTGTTATCCATTAATGTTTACATGCATGTATGGGTATATTTGTGTGCGTGAGTGTACACGTGTGTGTATTTGATTAGTAGTTTGTATAAATGTATATATGTATACACTCGTATATACGTGTATATATATGTATGTATGTTGGTGTTGTATATGTATATATGTGGGTGTACGCGTATGTTTATGCGTGAAAATTGTGGAGTGTACATGTATGAGGGTATGTTTGTGTGAGTTCATTTGTTTGGTTTCGTGTTGCAGCGTTTCGGATTCGTTTGGTGAGATTCGGACCATTGCAGGAGATTCGGACCGATTCGGATCCGTGCTCGTTGTGGACCCGATACACAGGCAATTTGAAGACCGATTCATGGGATGAGCCATAGATCAGTACTGGTTAATGCAGTGAAGACCAGATGGCGATTCGGTTCCGAAACCGCGTCATTTCATGTGAATATTCGTTCTTGTGTATTTTCTTATTTACCGTTGTGGGTATGCGTTTACATGTTACACTTATCATTTCATGTGACTTTCTATTATATTTTACCAGTTTGATTACTTGTACCACTTCATGAGACATCAATAATTATTCACTTTATTTAAGTAGTTGATATGAGCTTGTATCAGTGTCACTTCATGTGTTGATAGCTTGGCGTTATTGACTTAGGCCTAGTTTTGATATACCTTAGACAGTGACTCGATTGATCCACTGGTTAGTTGGCACAGTTCATATTTGAAGACAGATGACTTGTTTCATGTAGAGTACTTAGACTTGTTATTCTTTCATTTGGTAATAACTTAGGTGATGATTCATTCGGGTATTGACGACGGGCTTGTTATGATGATACTTTACTAAGAGATTGGATTACTTGATGCTTGGATCAGTATATGGACTTAGTTGGAGTTTGGGTCGAACTGGGATTTATATTATTTACATTGGATATTGATCAGTATTTAGATATGATTGATTTTTGTTGGATTGCGACCAGATGTGTGGGTATCTTACCTTGGACTTCGACATGTGATATCATATTGATTTTGGATGATTAGAAGCAAGGGTTCCAGGATGTATCAATTGATTATATCATTTGAGTATGGATGAGTTGTTGGTATTGACTTAGAAGTGAACCATTCTAGATTGCAGTTGTTTAAGGATGTTTCCTCTATAGATATGATTTCGGTATGTGTTAAATTAGTTAGCCTCGAGGATATACCATGTGCTTCATGTTTATTTATTGATTACTCCAGTTAATAGAGATTGAGTTATTGTGATAGTGAGCTAGTCGATATCGGTGATCTTGTACTTCAAAGTTATCAGATAGCAGTCATCACTTTATCAGTTATTGATGAGATTATTTGTTGGTGATCATATGATGTGTTCAGAGTTTATAGCAGTTGGTAGATATCTGTATCAGTTACCAGTTGTTAGTGACACCATTGTGTTTGTGGCTATATCTCTAGTATCCTATTTCAGATGTCAGATATTAGTTGTCAGCTACTCAGTTGTCAGTTGTCAGATGTCAGTTTATCAGCTATTATTGACATCACTAGTTGTTGGAGATATCAATTACTATTACATATTAAATCACATTGATTGCTTATTAATAAAAGACACCATAACCCGGGGTACATGGGTAATTGCCTGATGATGCATGTCGTGTATTTTGGAAGGACTTATTATCGTACCGAGTTGCGGGTTCCAACCATGGGGAACCAAGGTAGTACTGGTTACCTATTCAGTTGTCAGTTATCAGGGCTATGCCCGGATTACGATGCCACACTAGTTGTCTTTTCGTGTGGGGCTGTGGTCTTCAGATATTAGAGCCTTGCGGCTTGTCCTGGTTCAGCGCCAGGGGTGTTAGACCGTGGTACCGGGCATGCACGGTACTCTTCCAAAACACACGCATTATATTGGCAGGCAGTTACAACAATGAAACTTTGTTTGATATGTGGGAAAACGGCTGTGGTATGGGACACAACTAAGTACTACATTAGTTAGGTTAATAATAACCAACCAGACTAGTGACATTTACTAGGTTACACATTCAGATATCAGTTGCTTATTTATAGTTGTGATAGTTGACTTTTATCTTCATTCATGTTGTTATGCAGTTATCCTTTAGTTATCTGTTGATCATGTTATTTTGTTATCTTATGACTGCAGTTTATCTTATTATTATTCTGTGCACATTGTTTATATGCACGAGCTTTTCCCTTTACACACACATTCACCAGGTCGCTTTCTGACGACCCTGGATTTGCACGTCCAGATATTGGAAGCTTTGTTTCTATTATGCAGGTGTTCGATGAGACTGTACGCTTCGCGAATAGCTGGAGCTTCTCTCTATTCGATTCCGGTATTCTTATCTTTCTTGCCTTCATATTATTTCCTGATTCTCATTATATCATATTCAGTTGTTATTCAAGTCTTTATTTATATGATATCATGCGTGGATACTTATATGTGATATTGCAGTAATTATGATTTATTACAGTTGGGATTTATAGCTTGTTTTGGCTTACTTAAGGCTTAGCACGTATACGTGAGATATTTTTCTTGCGTATATGCGTCGCCGACTCGTATCGCGTCTCCGATTCAGCGTATTTTGGGAAGCGGGGCGTGACAATTGAGCTGTTGGAACTTGATTTTGATGATACATTTGTGAAGTCATTTCATTGGAGCTCGATCTCACAAGTTTATACAAGAGGTCTACATGCTCAAGACTTCCCAAGGATGATGGCTATAGATGTGTATTATATTGTTTATTAGAATGTTAAAAGCCTTGAACACACACACACACATCATAAGCCTTATTAGTCGACTTATACACTTTATTAGTCGAATTATACATCCTATAGTCGACTTGAGATTTTTTGTAGTCGACTAACTTCTGTCCTGAAAAATTAGCAACTCTCTGTTTCTTGATAGTTAACATTGTTAGTCGACTTATCAATTTTATTAGTCGACTAATATTATCTGCTGGTAGAGTAATTACAGTTTTCAGAAACATGTCTTTTGTATCAGACTTTTATTAGTCGACTTGCCTTCTTTATAAGTCGACTAGTCCAGGCAAAAATCAATACCTAGTCGACTAACCCCAACCCCAAGTCGACTAATGGCAGTTTCTGATTTCTGGTGTTTTATCTAATGTTTTAATATTCAAATTTGTCTTGATAACTACCCTAACTGACTATAGATTTCAGCTATAAATAGGGATGTTGTCCTAGGCTAAAAATACCAATTCAAATCAATAGTTTTCTGCCTAAAAACTCTGTTCAAAAATCTGTTTTTCAAAAAACTATTTTTCCTTTCATTTCTTCACTCAAATTCCAACTCCATAGTGAGATTTCTGAGAGTCCACCTATAAGAGCCCTTGTTCACGATCACATATAGATTCAAGGCTTATAGGATTGATTGTATTCACTCAAAGAGAAAGATTGTACAAGAGCGTCTTCGGGTTGAAAAGAGATTGTACAAGGTATTGTCGTCTTCTTAGTTTACAAGAAGAGTTGTATACATTTGGTAAAGGGGATTTGTCAAGTGGTATACAAGGTGTTGATTTTGGGTGTACAAAATCAAAGGTTAAAGGAAAATCTCAAGTAGATGGATGAGGATAAATCTCTTGTGTTTGCGTTTGCTTTCTTTTCTGAGATTTAATTTTCTTACTTGCAAGTTTCTTTATATTTAAATACTAATATCTTTGTTTGAATGTTGACGTATATTTTAGATCCTACAATTGGTATCATCTCGGGACCAATAATTGGTATCAGAGCCCTGCATACCCAGTCAACAACCTACAAGGATGGCAACGGAGTTTCCTTCATCGCAATTTAGAGAAGGACATTCTACACAATGTCCGCCACTATTTGATGGATCAAACTACAACTACTGGAAGTATAGAATGGAGATCTACTCGCAATCGCTCAATTACGAACTTTGGAACATAGTAGAAGTAGCGTACACCAAACGACCACCAATTACAGCGCTTGGAGTGATGATCAAAAGAAGAATGCGAACCTTGATGCCAAAGCGATGAATGCATTATTCTGTGCCTTAACCAAAGAAGAATTCAATCGTGTGTCAACAGCCACATCTGCAAATCAAATATGCCATACTCTACAAGTAACACATGAAGGCACAAATAAGGTTAAAGAATCTAAAATTTCTATTCTTGTCTACAGGTTTGAACTAATCAAAATGAAGGAGAATGAAACCATCTCAGAAATGGTTACAAGGTTCACCGACATAATAAATTCCTTAGCATCCCTTGGAAAGGAATACACACAAGTCAAAAAAGATCACAAGATCCTTCGTGCACTCACATCAGATTGGGAGAAGAAGACAACTGCAATCGAAGAAGCAAATGATCTCTCCACTATGTTATTAGAAAACCTCATTGGTAAATTAATGGCATATGAAGTATAACTGGAAGACAAAAAGAAGGATGAACAACAATCTTTCTCAAAGAAGAAAGAACTTGCCTTCCATGCATCATCAGATACGGACAATTCAGATGACGATGAAGAGGAGATGGCTATGCTTTCAAGAAAGTTCAGAAACTTCTTGAAGCAAGGTAAGTTTAAATGTTTTAATTGTAATAAAACAGGCCATATAAAGAAGGATTGCCCATTGCTCAAAAGCAAAGGTAAATTCAAGAGCAAAAAGTTCAAAAAGAAGAAAGACTATCAAGCATCATGGGAAAATAGTGATTCCTCTTCCTCTGACGAAGAAGAAACCACTGAACATGCCAACATATGCTTTATGGCCCAAGAAGAAGATGAGGTACAATTTTCTGAACTCTTAGATGCAATTCATGAATTATACAACGATCTTAAGAATGAAAAGATAAAGAATAAAGTTTTGTCAAAGGAAAATGAAAAACTTATTAAAGAAAATTCATGTTATGTTTCTCAAATTTCTTATATAAATTCTCAAAAAGATGATTTTGAAAAATTATATCATCATTGAAAAAGGATAGTGAGAATTTTATAAAAGAAAATATTATGCTTAATGATTGGTCACTAATGTTGCACATTTAGTATCTATTTCCATACTTCTTATAGAATAAAATCTGCATTGTCCTAATTAAATGTTTAATTTATTTGCAGGCCTATTCCTTAAGGAGATGAAGAGAAATGAGCCCAAAAGCCCACCAAAATTCTGAATTAAATCAGAATTAATTTGAACTCAGTGAATCAGGGCAAAATCAAGAGGTTGAAAATCGGTTAAGAAGAATCCTCTCAGAATCGATCGGTTGAAGCAAAGATCAACGGCCATTTCTTCAGAATCTCGGACCTAAAATGCAAATCCAACCCAAGATAAAAATAGAACGAGATGCCGGGAAGACCCACCAACAGGGTATGGCCACCTGGCTACACCCTGGACGCGGAAACACGGCCAAAGCCGCGTTTCCGCGGCTTGGTTAGAGAATTAGGGGAGCGTTTGCTCCCCCTATCTTCATACGCTCCTGTAGGTGGGGTTTTGCCTATAAATACTGGGATTTTCAGAGCCTCAGGGGGACGACCATGCAGAGATAGGATTAGTCCAGTTTTCATTCTTTGTAGTTTAGGTTTTTCTTTTCTTTTTATGTAATTGTAATTTGTATGTAAGCTTAGGTTAGATTGAGATTCATGTAAGTAAGAGAGAGAGGCTTATGTTGAGAGTGACACGATGTACCCTCCTCCTTTCTTCCATCGTTTCTGCAAGCAATAAAAGTAAATACTTTTTTATGTTCGTCTCTTTACTTTTGTTTCCTTTTGCTTTCTTCTTCCTCTTTCTACTTTACCTCTTTTGGTTTTGTTGAGCATGCAAGTGAATCCAGAAGCATAAGTATAACAACGTTTTTGTGAGTGCCAACGATACTTCATGAAGATGTTCTCCTCCCCAAGATCCGTATCACTTCATTCTTGCTCGGCTTGATGATATAATGCGAACGGGGACTGAGCTCGATCCTATGACTTATGCGTTGAACGCCTCCGAAGCAAGGTAGAACATGCAAGGGTTCCAGGTAAGTCATCAACCAAACTAAGTGAGTAATTCCTTAATCTTCTTTCTTTTCTTTTATTTTTAGTTTAGATCACCAACACGATTTCTTTCACCACATCTTCCAAATCCTTTTTCATTCTTTTTCAATTTATTTGTACATAGTCATTTTCTGATTTTCTCCACCTTCTCATTCTACCGTTTTCTTTCTAACTTTAACCTATAACTTTTTTTCATTTTCTTAACTTAAAACAAAGAAGAACCTTCATTTTTCTTCACAAAGATTTTAATAAAAAACCTAAAGCTTCTATCGCTAACCCTCCTTGTGGATCACGACCCGCATAGCCACTTGCTATCGCGGTAGAATTGAGCACTTGCACATCTCTGTTTCTAAATTATGAAATTCCGTATTTTTTGTGCAGGTTCAAGCTCAATCAATTTTTGGCGCAGTTGTCGCGGAGGGTAACGGTTTTTATTGAAATTAGGTTTTTATTAAATTTTTAGAACTAAAACGAATTTTTCTTCTCTGTTGTAGGTTATAGGGCAAGAAAAGCAGAAAAAAGATTGCAGTAAAATATACGTGGTCTTGGGCCTATGTTCCAGAAAACAGAGACCAAGTACTCTCTGAATTGCCGCGTTTGCTCGGCTTGGCCGCGTTTCCGCGGCAAGGAAGAGTTCACTACTAACTGCTTTTTGCAGGGCTGCTTGCTTTGCAAAATGATAGTTTTTTGCAAACTTTATTTCTTATATGCCATCACCATAAGCCTGCTAATAAACCAACAGTAAAACATTTGTTGAAAAAGTTAAAAAATTGATTAGACGTTTGCATTTTTAGGCACGTATCTTTTCAATTCATTTATTTTACTGTTGAAGAGTGCTGGAGCAAGGTACGTTCGCATTGCATTTAGAATAGGACTCATCTCTTGGTTGATTTACATCGCTTTGAGTGAATCTTGTTTACATATCTTGTACACTTGCACAAACTGATTTTAAGGGCACCACCCCATAACAAGATAAGGTGGGGATTTAATCACCCTTCCTTGGCCCATAAAATCAGATTACAAGCACTCACTAACCCGAGCCTAACTAAAAATGAGTAGACGTTGGCCCTAGGGACATCTCGGACTCAATTAGGAGATTATTCTAAGGGGGAAAGGTGTTAGAATTTGACTCCTACCAAATCAGTGTCTAGGAAAGGGATTAAGGGCCGAAAGCCCGAAGATTGATGGTTATTTAATTAAGGAACGTCTTTGATGGATAACCTCCCACCAATCTTGCCCTGACCTGGCTGATTAGCTTGTGGTCAAAGTCTGCATTATACCTCCCGTGGACAGTCTAACCAGTTAGGAGTCGTCTAGGTCATAGGTCTACCTTAACTTAGTTTAGAAATTTTTCTTTTTATTTGTTTGCTTATTTGTTTGTTTTTCTTTGTTTGTATTCTATTGTGTGATATGGCTTATAATAACAATTTTTTTCAATTTTAATAGTAATCCATATTACACACCGACCTCATTTTCGGATATTACCAACCCGGCATATCATAACTTTAACCAACCTATTGTGCCGGATTGGTCTTATCCGAATCAATATAACCCATGCCCCCAATCTTATAACCATACTTTCCATGATAATTTCAACTCTTCACAGAGTCAATGGGGATTCACCTCCCCCGAGTCCAATTTTCAACCAACTTGTCCTCCTTATCCACCTTGTCCACAATATTTCCAAGATTCATACTCAGCTCCACCAGTCCAAAATAGAAGACCATCAATTTTGGAAATGAGTATGCGTGAGTCCAAACAAAAATCACAAAATCTGATGGACTCACAATTTCACCACCAATTCCAAAACAACACGTCATCTTTTCAACAAGACGATGAACCCATCAACTATGAAAAGATGCTTGAAGCCATGACTCAGGCTCAAAACGCTCGTAATCATGACATAGATATGATGGTCCAATCTCTACGTTCTCACCGTTTGACCAGTTCTGATGTCAGTAACCATTCTGTTAGAGCCGAAGAGTCATGTTGTTTTGGAACACAAGGTTCCATTTCAGCACAATCATTTGAACTTGCCCAAACTCCAAAATTTGAAAGTGACATGGACAGTTTGGCAAGTTATCCTTTTCCTGAAATTGAACTTGAAAATGAATATGATCATGAACCTCAACTTAGTGATTCAATTCTACTTCCTGATTCAATTATGACTCCGGTGTCTTCACCTGATTTCAATCTTTTTCCTGAGTTCACATTGGATCCTGTGCCAATTCATCATGAAATTGAATCACCCATTTTTGATGATCATATTGAACGTGACCAATTTTACACTTTTGAAAATCCTATTGACAAATTGGCAAGTTCTCATTTTTATGACATTGAACTCAATGAGAAATGTGACCTAGATTCTCAAATCTGTGATCCAGTTCAAATTCCCGAATCAATACTAACCCCTGTTTTGTTACCGGACTTGAGTAATATTTTAGAGTCAGTTTTGATTCCCACACCTATCATTCTTGAACTTGAATCACCAATATTAAGTCACATTCCATTATTAGAAAATAAATGTGGACTTGAGTTTCAACTTCTTGACTTGGACCCACTTCCTGAACAAATTTCGATTCCTGAACCTTTACTTGACTTAAGTCACCTTCCTGAATCGGTATTAGTTCCTGTACTTCCTGCGTCCAAGTCAATCATTCTATCTTTTCATACTCCATTCTGGGACAAGGTGGTTGACAAATTTGACTCCGAAATTAATTATGGAATTTGGAAATTAGATAGGGTCAAATATTTAATAAAAATCCTTTATGGATTCATCATTTTAATGGGTTATATTAGAGAAATTTCTGGTGAGTTCCTCCGAATCCAACGAAAAGTCGATTGGACCGCATTTCGTGGACCAATCAGACCACCACCGGAACCACCACCTTAAGGTAACATTTTCCTTCCCTTTCTTCTTTTTCATGCATCTATGCATTAATTCATACATTGAGGACAATGCATGAGATAGGTGTGGGGGAGGGTTCTAACATAACTTAGGTTTTTATTTTTATTAAAAAAAATTAACATTTTCTTTACTTTTAAAAACTTTTTGGAAAATAGAGACAATATTTTGACATATTTTTTGTAAGAAATTAAGTTAATTTTAAGGAATAGGAAAATCCAAATTAGGATTTCTTATACTTGGTAAAAATAAGATTATTTGTTTGATTTTTAGGGTTAGGAAGAAAATTTGTCAAAGTAATTTAGTCTTGATCTTTACCTTGATGAAATATGCACACTTCATACACTTACACACTTAGGGTTCAAAAACAAAGATTCTTATGCCTTATAAAAAAAACAAAAAAAAAGAAAAAGAAAAAATAAACAAATCTAATTATTGATTAGCTAGGTGCTTTGGCCTAAGCAAGCCTTAGTATTTATGCGAAAGATGATTAGATAAGTTTGAAAAGAAAAATATATATAAAAATCCTCTGATTAAGCTGGGTATTTGTGCCTAATAAAGCATAAGTATTCACACCTAAAAGAGGTTCAAATAATAAAATCCTTAGTTCTGTGGCCTTATTTGCTTGAGTCCTTAAGTCCTTGGGGTGTTTTCTCACCCGGTGCCCTAAGACCGTTTGGTTTGGGAGTCATCGATTAAAGGCTCGTTATATGGGCAGATTAGAAAGCCTAATAGAACTAAGGAATAATACCACAAAAAATATATATATAAATAAATAAGGCATAAGAATTAGAGTTAATGAACCCTTAGTCAAAATTTTCACAGTCACAAGGTACATATGACTTAGGGTAAAGTAATAGACTAAATGAGAAGCACAATTTGACTCCTTACTTTGATTGATAACAAATTTTTGAATAGAGACTAAGTTTAGGAATGAAAAATTCAGTTTTCCTATAACTTAAAGATTACTTAAATCTTACAATTATATTTCAAATATTTTTCTCTTTCAAAATGCTTTTCGAAAATACTGACTCTTTGTTTCTCTTTCTTTATGGATTTTGTTGGTGTAATCCACTGAAAACCCTCACGAGACAAAACTCGTCCTCTAGGGGAAACTTAGAGGTTTAACGGCTTGTTGCACTTGCTCAGTGCAATCGCGTGACCTGCGAAAGTGGTCTAATAATCCTTAGTACAGTTTAGTTGTTTTGCTCGAGGACGAGCAAAAGATAGGTATGGGGGTGTGATTGGTCACTAATGTTGCACATTTAGTATCATATTTCCATACTTATTATAGAATAAAATCTGCATTGTCCTAATTAAATGTTTAATTTATTTGTAGGCCCATTCCTTAAGGAGATGAAGAGAAATGAGCCCAAAAGCCCACCAAAATTCTGAATTAAATTAGAATTAATTCGAACTCAGTGAATCAGGGCAAAATCAAGAGGTTGAAAAACCGATTGAGAAGAATCCTCTCAGAATCGATCGGTTGAAGCAAAGATCAACGGCCATTTCTTCAGAATCTCGGACCTAAACTGTAAATCCAACCCAAGATAAAAACAGAACGAGATGCCGGGAAGACCCACCAACAGGGTGTGGCCACATGGCCACACCCTGGCCGCGGAAACGCAGCCAAAACCGTGTTTCCGCGGCTTGGTTAGAGAATTAGGGGGAGCGTTTGCTCCCCTATCTTCATACGCTCCTGTAGGTGGGGTTTTGCCTATAAATACTGGGATTTCAGAGCCTCAGGGGGACGACCATGCAGAGATAGGATTAGTCCAGTTTTTATTCTTTGTAGTTTAGGTTTTTCTTTTCTTTTTATGTAATTGTAATTTGTATGTAAGCTTAGGTTAGATTGAGATTCATGTAAGTAAGAGAGAGAGGCTTATGTTGAGAGTGACACCGATGTACCCTCCTCCTTTCTTCCATCGTTTCTGCAAGCAATAAAGGTAAATACTTTTTTATGTTCGTCTCTTTACTTTTGTTTCCTTTTGTTTTCTTCTTCCTCTTTCTACTTTACCTCTTTTGATTTTGTTGAGCATGCAAGTGAATCCAGAAGCATAAGTATAACAACGTTTTTGTGAGTGCCAACGATACTTCATGAAGATGTTCTCCTCCTTAAGATCCGTATCACTTCATTCTTGCTCGGCTTGATGATATAATGCGAACGGGGACTGAGCTCGATCCTATGACTTATGCGTTGAACGCCTCTGAAGCAAGGTAGAACATGCAAGGGTTCCAGGTAAGTCATCAACCAAACTAGGTGAGTAATTCCTTAATCTTCTTTCTTTTCTTTTATTTTTAGTTTTGATCACCAACACGATTTCTTTCACCACACCTTCCAAATCCTTTTTCATTCTTTTTTAATTTATTTGTACATAGTCATTTTCTGATTTTCTCCACCTTCTCATTCTACCGTTTTCTTTCTAACTTTAACCTATAACTCTTTTTCATTTTCATAACTTAAAACAAAGAAGAACCTTCATTTTTCTTCACAAAGATTTCAATAAAAAACCTAAAAAGCTTCTATTGCTAACCCTTCTTGTGGATCACGACCCGCATAGCCACTTGCTATCATGGTAGAATTGAGCACTTGCACATCTCTGTTTCTAAATTCTGAAATTCCGTATTTTTGTGCAGGTTCAAGCTCAATCACTTAAAAAGGAAACTTTGTCTTTAAATGAAAGAATTACAGTTTTAAATAATGACATATCAAGTTTCAAAATGAAATATGAAGAGATTTTAAAAAATGTGACTAAATTTAATCAAGGAAAAGAAAAGTTAAATGATTTGTTATCATATCAAAAGATGTCACATAATCATTATGGTCTTGGATTTTTAGAAAATCTACATATGTTAGTAATCCATATAATTCTTTTATGAAAAGAAATATTGATATTATTTCAAAAAGAATTAAGAACAAGTTCATATGGATTCCTAAAAACTTAAGCATTGTTGATAAAAATACTTATATTGCATCATACATACATGATATATGTAATTCATGCAATTTTGTGTATACTAACAGATGGAAACTAAATTCAAATTGGGTTTGGATTCCTAAAGGTTAATGCTTTGATCTTATTATGATTGGTACCATCTATTGTTTATCTTTCAGGTATCATATAAGAAGTTTGATAAGAACAATACTTCAAATATTTATCATATATATACATGTTATGATATATTTGTTGCAGCGGGAGAACACAAGTGTTTCTATATCTGTTATAACTTTTTCTACAGGGGGAGAACATATAACATATTCTCTGCAGGGGGAGCTTTCATGCACACAAAGTGTCATCATCAAAAAGGAGGAGAATGTTGGAACTTGATTCTGAAGATACATTTGTGAAGCCATTTCATTGAAGCTCTATCTCGGAAGCTTATACAAGAGTTCTACATGCTCAAGACTTCCCAAAGAGAGTGGTTATGGATGTGTATTGTAATGTTTAATAGTATATTAAAAGCCTTGAAACACACACACACACATCATAGCCCTATTAGTCGACTTATACATAGTATAGTCGACTTGATATTTTATGTAGTCGACTAACCTTTGTCCTGCAAAGATACCAGCTCTCTGTTTTTGACCTATATGATTATTAGTCGACTTAACAAACTTTATAGTTGACTAATAGATGACCTAGTCGAGTTATCCCTTCCTCTGGTCGACTAGTTTCAGTTTCCAAAAACTTGTCTTTTGTTTCAATCATGACCTAGTCGACTTGACCCCTTTATTAGTCGACTAACCTAGTCAAAATTGCCTACCCTAGTCGACTAACCCCCAACCCCTAGTCGACTAATGGCAGTTTCTGACTGTTAGACAGTTTCTAATTTCTGGTGTTTTATCCAACGTTTCAATATTCAAATTCAAGTTGATAACTAGCCTAACTGACCATAGATTTTAGCTATAAATAGGGATGTTGTCCTAGGCTAAAAACACTAATTAATATCAATAGTTTTCTGCCCAAAAACTCTGTTGAAATAATATGTTTTTCAGAAAACTGTTTCCACTTTCATTTTTTCACTCAAATTCCTACTCCATAGTGAATATTTCAAACATTATCATATATATATGTATTATGATACATTTTTTGCAGGGGGAGAACACATTTTTTGTATATATGTTATAACCTGTTCTATGCAGGGAGAGAACATATAACATATTCTCTGCAGGGGGAGTATTCATGCACACAAAATGTCATCATCAAAAAGGGGGAGAATGTTGGAACTTGATTTTGATGATACATTTGTGAAGTCATTTCATCGGAGCTCGATCTCACATGCTTATACAAGAGGTCTACATGCTCAAGACTTCTCAAGGATGATGGCTATAGATGTGTATTATATTGTTTATTAGAATGTTAAAAGTCTTGAACACACACACATATCATAAGCCTTATTAGTTGACTTATACACTTTATTAGTCGACTTATACATCCTATAGTCGACTTGAGATTTTTTGTAGTCGACTAACTTCTGTTCTGAAAAATTAGCACCTCTCTATTTCCTGACAGTTAACATTGTTAGTCGACTTATCAATTTTATTAGTCGACTAATACTTAGTGTAGTCGACTAATATTATCTGCTGGTCAACTAATTATAATTTTCAGAACATGTCTTTTGTATCAGACCTTTGTTAGTCGACTTGCCATCTTTATAAGTCGACTAGTCCAGGCAAAAATCAATACCTAGTCAACTAACCCCCAACCCCAAGTCTACTAATGGCAGTTCTAACTGTTAGACAATTTCTGATTTCTGGTGTTTTAACCAACGTTTCAATATTCAAATTTGTCCTGATAACTACCCTAACTGACTATAGATTTCAGCTATAAATAGAGATGTTGTCTTAGGTTAAAAATACCAATTCAAATCAATGGTTTTCTGCTTAAAAACTCCGTTCAAAAATCTGTTTTTTCAGAAAACTGTTTTCCCTTTCATTTCTTTACTCAAATTCCTACTCCATAGTGAAGATTTCTGAGAGTCCACCTATAAGAGCCCTTGTTTACGATCACATACAGATTCAAGCTTATAGGATTGATTGTATTCACTCAAAGAGAAAGATTGTACAAGAGCATCTTCGGTTTGAAGAGAGATTGTACAAGATGTTGTCGTCTTCTTGGTTTGTAAGAAGAGTTGTATACATTTGGCAAAGGGAATTTGTCAAGTGGTATACAAGGTGTTGATTTTGGGTGTATAAAATCTAAGGTTAAAGGAAAATCTCAAGCGGGTGGCTTGGGGACTGGATGTAGGTCAAGAGGACCGAACCAGGATAAATCTCTTGTGTTTGCGTTTGCTTTCTTTTCTGAGATTTAATTTCCTTACTTGCAAGTTTCTTTATATTTAAATGCTAATATCTTTATTTGAATGTTGACGTATATTTTAGATCCTATAATTGGTATCATCTCGGGACCAACATGAGCATATCCGGACATATTATTGTCTTAATTCATGTTACTGAAGTTACTGGAAAAATATTATCAGAAAGTAACATATGTGTTATTCCATTGTTTTACTGTTTACACAGTGATATTGTCCACATTGTTATTGTTACCTGATTGCAAGTAAAAACAGTGAGAATTACCATCTAGCTTTGGGCTAACGAGTCGTGTCCACGATGAGGAATGCGATGCAAGCTTTTCGATATTTTTGTTAAAAGGCAAAGAATGGTGTCGGTGTTTTTTTTATGTTGAAAAGATAATGGAAAGTAAGGAAGTGATTAAAAGAAAAATTGAAAAATTAGAGAAGGCTTTGAAAAAGGTGATTTTTAAAAAGTGTTGAAGATTATTTGGTTGTTTGTTTTAATATGAAAAAGATCTGGGCTCATTATCCTACTACTCAACGATATATTCTTCTCTTAAAATTCTTAGTGCCTCAACTTGATCATAGGCAAAAACTTAAGCTTGAGTTTCGAAAGTCTTAAGCAAAGCAAATAAGATTGTTTGAAAAAGTTGACTCTTTTTCTTAAGAATTCATCTTGAACTGAATGTTAAATCATCAAGTTGTCTTTCAAGAATGAAATAAAAACAAGTTCAAGTGATGTTTTAAAAAAATAAAAGTTTAGAAATCAAAACACATCCTCATGTGCCTTCAAGAACACTTTCAAAGAAGAAAGGCTTAGTTTAAGGCATACATATGATTCCGTTGGGTTCTTTACATCAAAATCATTCAAAACGAGAGAAGGATCGGAGATAAATGATAGTGAGCCCAGAAAAATAAATTTAGCTGCTCATGACTAAAGTAAAATAAGACATGTAAATGAAATAACACATACCCATGAATTGGAGAAGAAGAGAAGCTTTGAACCTTTATTGATGTCACTTCAACTTCAGATTATAGTCATACTTTTCCTCTCTGTCACTTGTATCTGGACTGAACCATGAATTAAAAATAAAGATACAACTTCTCAATACTATCTAACAAAGAACCTAAATCCTAAAAATAAAGAGAAAAACTTAAACTAATTTCTGGTATCTTCTTCTATGTAGAATTCAGTATCTATAGGGAAACCAAACAGGGAAGAGCATACAAAGATAGGGGGAGCAAACGCTTTCCCAACAGAACCAACAAAGCCGTGAAAATGTGGCTTTGCACACCGGGGGGTGGTGCTCTCTGGTTTCGCGATATTATTTTATCTCTTGCTAAATTTTCTATTTTAGCTCCTGGATTTGACGAAACCTCCTTTGATCTTCGACTTTAACCAATTGATTTGGGAAGACTTGTTTTAACCGATTTTCAACTGATTTTATCTTCTCTGATTTTCCATGATATGCCATGATTTTCTGATTTCAAATTAATTTTGAATTAAATCAGAATTTTGATGGGCTTTTGGGCTCGTTTCTTTTCCCTTTCTTTTAGCAATGAGCCTGCATTTTATAAAAAAGAATATAATACTAAATACATGGTTATTAGGCAATAATTATGAAAATGTGACATTATATATGCAATATATGTGACCAATCACACCCCCACACTTATCTTTTGGTCGTCCTCGAGCAAAACATAAAAACTAATCCTAAGAAATTATTTTGACCACTTTCGCAGGTCACTCGATTACACTGAGCATGTGCAACAAGCCGTTAAACCTCTAAGTTACCCTTAGAGGACGAGTTTTGTCTCGTGAGGGTTTTTAGTGGATTACACCTACAAAATCTATAAAAAAAGAGAAAATGTTAGTATTTTCGAAAAAATATTTTGAAAAGATAGAAAATATTTGAGGTATTATTGTAAGAGTTCAAGTAACCTATAAGTTATAGGAGAATCGAACTTTTCATTCTTAAACTTAGTCTTTATTCAAAAACATGTCATCAATCAAAGTAAGAAGACAAATTGTATTTCTCATCTAGTCTTACTTTACCCTAAGTCATATGCACCTTCATGACCGTAAAGTTTTGACTAAGGGTTCTTTAACTTTAACTCTTATGCCTTATTTTTTTTATTTTTTATTTTTTGGTTGTATTATTCCTTAATTCCATTAGGCTTTCTAATCTGCCCATGTAACGAGCCTTTAGTCGGTGACACCCAAACTGGACAATCTGAGGGCATCAGGTGAGAAAACACCCCTAAGGACTTCAGCACTTGAGCAAACAAGGCCACGAAACCAAGGAGTTTTATTTCTAAAATGTCCCCCTTTTAGGCGTGAATACTTATGCTTCATGAGGCATAAATATCCAGCTTAATCAGAGAATATATATATATATATATATATATATATATATATATATATTCTTTTTCAAACTTATCTAATCATCTTTTGCAAAAATATCAAGGCTTGCTTAGGCCAAAGCACCTAGCTAATCAATAATTAGATTTGTTTATTTTTTATGCATATATTTTTTTTTATAAGGCATAAGAATCTTTGTTTTTGAACCCTAAGTGTGTAAGTGCATAAATTGTGCATATTTCATCAAGGTAAATATTAAGACTAAATTACTTTTACAAATTTTCTTCTTAACCCAAAAATTCAAACAAGTTATCTTATTTTGACCAAGTATAAGAAATTCTAATTATGATTCTCCTATTCCTTAAAATTGACTTAATTTCTTACAAAAAATACATCAAAATATTATTCATTTTTTCAAAAGTTTTTTCTTTTTCTTTTTTTTCTTTTTATTATTTTTTTTATAGTTATATTAGTCATGTTAGTGCCTTCCCCTATACTTATCTCATGCATTGTCCTTAATGCATGGATGTAATGCATGAATGCATGAAATAAAGTAAAAAGAGGTGCATAATATATATATATATATATATATATATATATATATATATATATATATATATATATATATATATATATATATATATATATATATATATAGTGTGTGTGTGTGTGTAGTGTATATATATATATAGTATACAAAAATATGTACAACATCATGTTTCTCCCACACCTAGATCTTTTTAGGTCTCATCCCTCTAGCTCTCTTCCCATCATTCAATGGGTTCTCTTTATAGGGCATAATGAGGAGGCCAATCTTTTTGTCATTTTAGCTCTTTTCCTCCCCAGTCTCACCTTCCTTAAGCTTTTTCCTCACATGTCTACATCCATTATTCAAAAATTAATCACCATCACACTTCTCAGTTGAGACTTCCTCATTATGAATGCCTAAAAATTCTAACACAGTTCCATACATCTCCTCAAAACTTAGATCAACACTCTCCCCAAGAGGTTTGTAATTAACTAAAATATTTCTAGTCGGTTCATCCAAACACATGAGTTCTTCTTCGAAGAGGTTTTCAAAGATTAGGTCAATCAGAGGTTCTTGAATTATATTCTCATGCGATATATCATTGATTGGCTCATCGAAAGTGAAGATATTCAAATCAAATTTCTTTTTTTAAAGGGAACTCTACAATTAGGATCTCCAACATATGTCTTCTCATTAATATAATCGCATTCATTCTTAAATAATTCATCAAGAAACAGAGACTCATTCTCTATACCTTCACTTTCTTTATCGCAATTGTTTTCAATGAAGTTTACCTCAAACGTTTGGTCTTTTATCTACGAGGTTGTTTTTCTAGGTTGAAGACATTGACTTCTCTAGTCATGTCCCCAAAGGTTAACCTCATGTACCCATTCCTACAATTGATAATTGCGTTGGCAGTAGTAAGGAATGGGCGCCCTAGGATAACAGGAGTTTGAGCCCTAGGATTGGACACATGTTGTGTCTCAAGAACTATGAAATCAATGAGGAAGATAAACTCCCCGACCCGGATAAGGACATCATTAATTTTCCCTTTGGGAACTTTCACAGAACGGTTAGCCAGTTGTATTGTAACTCGAGTTGGACTAAGATCGCCCAACCTGAGTTGTTGATAAACTGAGAATGGAAGCAAGTTGATACTTACCCCAAGTCAAGAAGTTCACGACTAATCTCGGCTTGTCCTATAGTGCAGGCTATGGTGGGACAACCCGGATCCTTATACTTGACAGGGATCGGACCTGACAGTAGCTCACTAATGTTAGTGGCTAAGAAGACTTTCTTGGGTACATTAGTCTTTCTCTTCTTTGTGTACATATCCTTAAGAAATTTTGCATAGGATGGGACTTGTTGGATAGCATAAAGAAGTGGCACATTTATCTTCACTTGGTTGAAGATCTCAATTATCTTATCCATGTGTGGATTCTACTTGTTATTTTTCAACCGACTAGGAAATGGTACTGTAGGCTTGTGCAACTGACTGGTTGACTTATCTGTTTCAGATTCATCAGATTGGGAAGGATTGGACTAGATGAGGTGGATGCTTGAGTGTGGTTGTGTCGAAAGGGATTGGATGGTGTTGACACTTGATTATCAACTTTCTTTCTCAACCTCAATGTATGAACAACATTACATTGATTCAATGATTAATCTTCAGTCAAATGAGCTTGTTGACAATTCCTAGGATTCATTATTGACTGACTAGGCAAGGTACCCTGATTGCCCAAAACAGAGTATAGAGAATATGAAAAGTATATATGATTAATTTTAACTCTGAATCTTTGCAATTTAACTGCTGTAGCAAGAGATAAACGGGTCGAACCTCAGGGAGAGATGCGATGGAAGCTTTTTAGAAATATTATCTTCTTACTATCTTCTCTGTTTAAAGAACTTAGGAAAGAAAAGATGAATGGTATATGGATAAAGAATCAAACTAAAAAAAATTTCACAGCTTACTAATAATCAACCACCATACATGCTAATGCTACTTAGATAATTACTTCACTTCAAATCCTAAACATGATACAAAATCAAGCAAGATACATATAATAGAAAATAGGTTATGATTTGAAATAACACCATATAAGTTTTAACGTTACAGTATCAAGGTTGTTAATCAAGTATAAAGTAAGAAAAAATAATTAGAAAGTATTTAGCAAATCTTAACCCTATTTGAAATAACACTAATCAAAGTTTAACATTAAAATATCAAAATTTTCATCAAGTATAGATTAAGAAAAACAGTTAAGAAGTATTAGCAAATATTTGACCTAGTTACTTATCCTAATGAGTCTTCAAGAATAAAATTGAAGTAGGCATGCATATGATCTAATCTGGTTATCTATTAGACATTAGATGTGATGGTGGTGATGTCTTAGCAAGCCATGAGAAAAATCTAGCTACTCATGGTAAACAGACAAGCAAAGAAAGCAAGAAATAAATAAAAAAAAAGAAAAACCAAAAAATAAAGTAAATAAGAAAAGAGATATGAAAAGAAAGAAAGCACCTTGTATTGATCTGTCACCTCGAATTACAATGGCTTCTCCTTCTCACAAACCTTGAATTAGAAGTAGAACTAAAATCTAAAAAATACAAAAGAAATTTGGAGAAGAGACTAAAAGAGAAATCCTAAGCTATGACCTCTGATGTGGAGATATTTGATAATGAGAGATTTCAGCTCTTGAAATAGGCTCAAATCTAATCACAATAGGATACAAATTAGAAGTTTTCTAATTCAACAAGGAATTCAGTCCTGCAACAAGTCGGCGTGTTATTTACTGAATATGACTTATTAGACAGCTGAATTAGACAGAGTGGTAACATAATAATTATAGTCCTTCAAGTCTTCTTTCTGTAACATCTTAAATCATCAGATTTGAATATCTAGAGAGAAAGTTATGATCTGAATACTAAAAGGGTGTACAGTCAGAATCCGAGTCTGAATTGATTTTGAACTCCATTTAATTTGAATTATCCTCCTTTTCCCTTTTAGGAATAGCTTTATCCCCTTCATATTCTAGGACTTTATCTTCTAAATTTGAACTTGAATTTAGGATATGAAGATTAATCCTTTCCTCCTTTGGATTCAATTTAAAATCCAACTTTAGATAGGATTAGGGATAAAATGAAGCTTTTTGTATCTTTATGCTCTCATTTAAGTAACTACACACCATAATCAAAAAGAGGGTTAATAGCATTAATTAATAAAGAAATGATCAAGGATATATGTGTAAAAGTGATAATAAAAATATAATTTTGGAGTACAATCACACCCCCGCACTTATCTTTTGATCTTCCTCGAGCAAAACCAAATGTTAGAAACTAATTTAATCTAACCTAACTCACTTTCGTAGTAATCACGATTGCACTTAGCACGTGCAACAGGCCGTTAAACCTCTAGGTTACCCTAGTGGACGAGTGTTATCTCGTGAGGGTTTTTAGTGAATTACACCCACAAAATTCATAAAAAAGAAAAATAAAATGTTAGTATTTTCGAAATACCATTTTGAAAGAGAGAAAATATTTGAAGTATCTTTGAGGAAATCAAGTAATCTATAAGTCTTAGGATCACCAAATTATTCATTCCTATCTTAGTCTCGATGCAAATATTTATTATCAATTTAGGTTAGGATTAAAGCTAAATTTCTCACTTAGTCTTTTATTTTACCCTAAGTCATATGCACCTTTGTGAACGCGAATTTTTTTCTTGGGATTCTTAAACTTTAACTCGTATGCCTTGTATATTAATATATATAATTATTTTTGCAGAAGTTCGAAGTATTACCACTTCGTTGCCCTTTAAGCACTTCTTTTTTTTTCTTTTTTTCCTTTTTTTAAATATGTATAACGCATCTAATTTTCTTTTGTGTAAGTAATAAGGCTTCTTGAGGCCCTAATACCTAACTAATTGATAATTAGATGTGTTAATATATATATATATATATTTCAAACTTACCTAATTACCTTTCGCGTAAGTACCAAGGCTTTCTTAGGCCAAAGTACCTAGCTAATCAATAATTAGATTGTTTATTATATATATATATATATATATATATATATATATATTCTAAGATACAAGAGTCTTTGTTTTGAATCTCAAGTGTGCAAGTGTTTAAAGCATGCATCTTTCATCAAGGTAAAATTATTAAGACTAAATTACTTTTTCAATTTTTTCTCCTAAGCCTAAAAATTAAACAAATAATTTTATTTTGACCAAGTGTTAAGAAATGCTAATTATAATTTTCCTATTCCTTAAAATTACTTAATTACTTACAAAAATAAATCAAAATATTGTTTTCTTTTTCAAAAGTTTTTTTTTAAAAAATTTGTTAGTATCTACCTATGTTAGTATGTTAGTAAACCCTCCCTCACACCTATCTCATGCATTGTCCTCAATGTATGAATGAATGCATGTATGCATGACAAAGAAGAAAGGGAAGGCAAAATGTGACCCCAAGGTGCTGGTTCCGGGGGTGGCCAGATTGGGCCAAGCATTACTACCCAATCTAAATCTTGTGGATCAAGGAACCCACCTTTTAAGAACTCTTTCTTATGCACATTATTATTATCCCTAAATGAATAGGATCATGCACGACCCTAACATTGAAACTATCTTGGTTGTATGACCAATCTTGGAATACCATCTCAGGGTCATCATTGTTTATACTTTGATCCAACAATAGAATTTGACTTGATGAAGTGATTGATTTGAGCTTAAGAATGATAGGATTGGGAACCAATACCGGCTCGGAAAAATTAAATTTAGGTTCGAGAGTCGGGTTTGGTTCAAAAGTGGGCTCCAAATCAAAGAACTTAAGTTCATATTCATGATCCATTAAATGATTGTGACTATCCAAAATAGGTGATACAATTTCATAATATACGGGTACTGGAATTAATGTTGGCTCAGGAATTGGGTCCAAATTGGGTAAAGACACTGGAGTCAACATAGATTCAAAGTTTAAAATTAGATCACAAAGTTGAGGATTGGGTTCGAATTCACAATATAATTCAATCTCATTAAAGTTAAAACTTGTCAATTTGTCCAAGGGTTAGGACTGATCAAGTTCACGTTGGTGCGATGAAATTGAATTTTGATTAAGGTCTTTAAGACACCATGATTCTTGGTTCCTATCAATTTGGTTAGTTAGTTTAAGGATGTTGAAAGTTTAGAAATTTGCTCATTTATTAAACCTTGCATACAATCTAATTTTCTTCTAACCTATCGAATGGATCATTTGGGGACTGAATCATGGATTCTATACTCTTTTCCAAGCAGGTAGGTTCTTCTATTGGCGGTATGGGAAAAGAAGCATATGAAGATGATGGTTGGAAAGGTGGTTGACAATATGGCTCAGCGGTATTGTATCCCCATTGACTCGGTGAGGAGTAGAGATGATTATTCTAATTTATTTCATGAAATTGAGGTTGGGGCATATGTTGATTTGGATAAGACCAACTAGGCATGCTTGGTGGTTAAAATTGGTAATATACGATTCAAAAGAGGTCGGGGTATAATATGGATTATCATTAAAATTGAAAAAATTGTTGTAATAAGCCATATTACATAAGAAATGTTAAAAAACAAAGAGAAACAAATAAATTAAAAAATCTATTCTAAGTTAGAAAACAATATATATACTGTCCCTCCCTGACAACGGCGCCAAAATTTGATTGTGCAAAACAGAGTATAGAGAATATGAAAAGAGTATGTGATTGGTTTAACTCAGAATCTTTGTAATTAAACTGCTATAGCAAGAGCTAAAAGGGTCGAACCTCAGGGAGAGATGCGATGGAAGCTTTCGGTAATATTATCTTCTTACTATCTTCTCTGTTTAAAGAACTTAGGAAAGAAATGATGAATTGTATATGGATAAAGAATCAAACTAAAAGAAAGTTTCACAGCTTACTAATAATCAAACATCATACATGCTAATGCTAGATAGATAATTACTTCACTTCCTAAACATGATACAAAATCAAGCAAGATACATAGGATAGAAACTAGGTATGATTTAAAATAACACCATCCAAGTTTTAACGTACAGTATCAAGGTTGTCAATCAAGTATAAAGTAAGAAAAAATTAATAGAAAGTATTTAGCAAATCTTAGCCCTATTGAAATAACACTAATCAAAGTTTAACATTAAAATATCAAGATTTTCATCAAGTAAATTAAGAAAAACAGTTAAGAAGTATTAGCAAATATTTGACCTAGTTGCTTATCCTAATGAGTTTCAAGAATAAAATTGGAGTAGGCATGCATATAATCTAATCTGGTTATCTATTAGACATTAGATGTGATGATGGTGATGTCTTAGCAAGCCATGAGAAAAATCTAGCTACTCATGGTAAACATGACAAGCAAAAAAAAGCAAGAAATAAATAAAAAATAAGAAAAAGCTAAAAAAATAAAGTAAAATAACAAAGAGATATGAAAAAAAAGAAAAGCACCTGTATTAATCTGTCACCTCGAATTACAATGGCTTCTGCTTCACAAACCTTGAATTAGAAGTAGAACTAAATCTAAAAAATACAAAAGAAATTTGGAGAAGAGACTAAAAGAAAAATCTTAAGTTATGATCTCTGATGTAGAGATATTTGATAATGAGATATTTCAGCTCTTTAAGTAGGCCTCAAATTTAATCACAATAGGATACAAACTAGAAAGTTTTCTAATTCAATAAGGAATAAGTCCTGCAGTACGTCGGTGTGTTTTTGCTGAATATGACTTATCAGACGGCTGAAGTAGACAGAGTGGTAAACATAACAATTGTAGTCCTTCCTATCTTCTTTTTGTAGCATCTTAAATCATCAGATTTGAAATATGGAGAGAAAGTTATGATCCGAATACTAAAAGGGTGTACAGTCAGAATTCGTGTCTAAATTGATTTAAACTTCATTTAATTTGAATTATCCTCCTTTTCCTTTTAGGATTAGCTTATCCCTTCATCTTCTAGGACTTTATCTTCTAGGAGATGAAGATTAATCCTTTCCTCCTTTGGATTCAATTTAAAATCTAACTTAGATAGGATTAGGGATAAATGAAGCCTTGTATCTTTATGCTCCCATTTAAGTAACTATACACCATAATCAAAAAGAGGGTTAATAGCATTAATTAATAAAGAAATGATCAAGGATATATGTGTAAAAGTGATAAAAAAAATGCAATTTTGGAGTACAATCATACCCTTTTGCCTCTCATTCTGTAGAATGGTAATTGGCTCATTGAACCTCCAGCCTCTGTATTGTTTGCATGAGGGAATCTTATTTCTATATACCTTTTCATATTTCTCTCAAAATTAGTCATTCTACTTTCAAGTTGAGGATTCTGGAAGGAAGATGGTAGAGCTTGGTTGGGAAAGTTTTATTGATAATTTGAAAAATTGTTGGGAGAATTGTGATGGTAATTTGAAAAGTTGGGTTGATGATTGGAAGAATTAGGAATGATGGAAGTGGCTTGAATGGTTTGACGTGAGTGGTCATTGTTGTTTTGGCTCCATAAGAAATTTGGGTGATTTCTCCAGCCAGGATTATATGTTTGTGTGTAAGGATTAT
>JAVJIF010028241.1:0-25642 GCA_038442645.1 Agave tequilana | reverse complement strand
GGTGTGAATCTAACCGACAATGTTGTATTAAAAAATGTAATACTTGAAAAAGACAAAAAAAAAAGGGTATTATTAGCCTTTGTCTCTCCTATTCTTCACTCCCTCTCCATGTAGATGTAGGAATGAATGGACTAATAGAGAAGTGTAGATAGAAAGCTCTGCTTTGATTTTTGTCATGCATGTATTGTGCAAACAGCAACCCTGTCACAGCCCTAAATGCTCCCATGTGATGCGAGCACTGCAAAAAGCAGGAACCAACGCCTTCAGCACTGAGAGCTAGCGCCAGCAACCAGAATTCATGGCCACATTAACAACATCCAGGGAGAGCCTTAACCCTTGACATTGAACCAAAGTAAATGCTTGTTGCTACTTGCCACCAACCCTTCCATAAATTTGTACCAAACTCTAATAAACACCATGAATATTCATCAAGAATTCATTTGAATTTTTGAAGACCAAACATAGACAAACTCAAACCAATAACAATTATAACAATTAATATTTGTCCACATCTTCTCAAATATTTCTAACCTTACAACACAAACATCACTAACAATAACAATAGAACGAACGATCACAGCAACAAGAACATAACATAGAGACCACATCTAGAACTGGACCGGGTATCGGTCAACACAATCGAGCCACGGGCTCTTGGCCGGCCTCCTGACCCGTCGCATTGCGCGCCAGACCGCGCTGTTGCACTTGAACCCAGACCCGAAGGCGAGCTGCCAGATCTTGTCGCCGCGCCTGACTCGCCCTTTGGCCTCCAAGTACGCGAGCTCGTACCAAATGCTGCTGCTCGAAGTGTTCCCGAATCGGTGCAGCACTGCGCGGGACGCCTCCATATTGCCATCGGTGAGCTCCAGGTTCTTCTGGAGCTCGTCGAGCACAACTTTGCTGGCCGCGTGGACGCAGAAATGCTCGAATGCGAGCTTGTAGTCGGGAATGTAGGGCTTGGTTGCAGTCGCGACGGTTGATTTGGTGGTTTTTGACCCGAAGAGGTTGCGGTATATGAGAGTGCCGAAGAAGAGGAGCTGTTCGGAGAACGGGAGGACAAGCGGGCCGAAGTGGTGATGTTGGCCTTCAGGGCGTGGCCGCCGACCTCCATTAGGTCTCGGCTGATCGATAGGCCTTTGATGCGCTGATCATCTTCTTCTTGGTACACACACCTGATAAAAAAGGCGAACAGATTAAACTTTATAGTTAAAATTATGACAATAAGAGTTAATTCGAAAATTGAGCTAATTGTTACTACTTTTACTAACAATAAAAAGTTGACAATAAATAACAAGAAATAATGACTTTGGAATTAGATCAAACTCACTCTCAAAATCACCTTGAAAATACTCAATTCAAGAGTTGCTAATTTCTTCAAAAGATTGGAATTAGCCTATCTTTCTCTTTCCCTCTATCTCAACTTTAACTCTGACTAAATTTAGCTTCAACCAAAACAACTCGAAAACAACTAATTCTAACTCTATTATAGTTCTATTCTCCGAAAGCAACTAACTCTCAATTCTTAACTCCATTTGTCAAACACAGCTTAGTTGTGTTAGGAGTAGAAGTTTCACAGTGCCCCTGTATGTTATTGAGCAGAGGCCTCACAAAGACACACACACGCACAAAATTCAATTTCTTCCACTGATTTAACCAATGAACTAAACTTTAGTAAAAGTAGTTGTATACCTAAAGCTCCTGTCGTCGCCGCCCTTGTGAGTCCTCACAATATGCTCCAATTGGTACTTGGCCCTCGGAAAATCCCTCCTCCGGTTCGACAGCAGCACGGCCGAGCAGCCCATCCTGAAGAAGCAATTCGGTATCAGCATCGACCGGTTCTTCCCCGGGTACCACGTGAAGCTCACCGCCTCCGTGCTCACCACCACAGCGTAATTGTTTGGATTCGCCTACAAGGCGTTCAGCTTTTTACAACAATTTATTCAAACATATTCATTAGCTACACAGTAGTAAGCCCGATTGCAACATACCTGCAAGATATCGCGAGCCAGATCGAGGGCTATGATCCCTGCACTGCAGCCCATGCCACCAAGATTGTAGCTCAGCACATTGCCTCTCATCTTGTAGTGGTTGACTATCATCGCCGAGAGCGAAGGAGTGGGATTGAAGAGGCTGCAGTTGACGACCAAGACGCCGACATCTTTGGGGCGGACGCGGCACTTCTCGAAGAGCTCGTCGAGTGCTGCAAACATTGCGGTCGAGGCTTCGGCCCGGCCTTCCTTCATCGTGGCCGAGAGGCCCGGAGCGAAGATGGATTTAGGGACGTATGTCTCGTCGCCGATGCCTGAAGAGGCGAGGATTCGGCGCTGGAAAGAGAGGCTGTCCTCGTCGAATTTGCCCGATTTTCGAGCTTGCTCGATAAATTCATCCTTGGATACCTGTGTGTGTTCAATTCGATCCATTTTTCACAGTTAATTGTGCAGTGCGAGTATTACAAATTGATGCTAATGAATTAATTAGTGGTAGAAATCTTTAGAAGATCTAATTTTTTTTTTCTAATTTTTTTTTTTGAGTTTTAATATTCTCCATTAAATTCTAGAACGTAGAAATTGTGACTGACCAGTTTTCAGATCTTTTGCAGGCATCATAGGAGCTCTGCCAGCTAGCCTGCTACTTCAGAAATTAAACGCTAGATCCCCAAAATTTAAGCTAAGAAAATTAATTTCTTCACATAGTTTAATGAACATGTAAATAACCATCATTTCACTCTAAAAAAATTACAATAATAACAAACAATGTATACTACTTAATATACATAGCTTGTGCTTCCACGAATTATCAACTAGTCAATTTTACATGTAAAATGGGGGTTAACTAAGAAAATGACTTAAATAAATAATTTGACTAACAAATTCCACGATCTAGTTGGGCGTCTTTACACCAACCCTAAACCTGTCCCTTTCTTTGTTGAGCAAATTCAATGCTGGTGACACTGATATCACGCAAACCCTAGCTAGGCTCATATCAACGTACTTAGTTAACCAAACTTTATTTTTCACAAAATTAATCTTAACAAGATTAAACATCTAGCTAGTAGCAGCAGTACCTTCAACTCGTCAGCGGGCTTGTAGCAGGCGAAGTCCACGAGATAAATGGGGCGTGGCCTCGACATGAAGTAGACCGAGACAGTGAACACCAGAACCCCGAAGAAGGCGAGCACGGTGGCGAGATCGTAGCTGGTATCCTCCCACAGCCTCCTCCATATCTCCTCCTTCCTCAAGCTCCCGATCTCGGCACCGAAGACGAGCAGCAGCACGGGGACGGTGGCCAGGTAGATCCCGTGGCTGATCAAGTAGTGGTAGCCCAGCTTCACGTACTTGAGGTTCACCGACTGCAGGAAGTCGGCAGCCTGCGCCTGACCCGGACCGAGAAGGTGGGCGAACCCGCGTCCGGCCCGGTCGACTCCACCCCCCGGTTCACGATCTCGGTCGACAACAGAGCGTGCTCTCTTGCAGCTGCCATCTTTGGCTCGTTGTGTTGTATGGTATTTGGGACGAAAGAAGAGGGGGGGCTATTTAGAGACGGGGTGGGTCGGTGGGTAGGTGGGGATAGTTAATGACTGCACCAAACAAGCGGGTGTGTGGTTGGAACTGCCATGAATACCCACATATACACACGCATGTACATTACACACTCATCAAATTGATGTGGGGGAGGATAGGGACACTTGTTTAATTGGAGGGTAGTATTCAGGGAAAAGGGGCCAGGGGAAATGACTTGTTAGTTGTCCATTTTATGTTTTGGTGGTGTGTTGTCCTTTGGAAGTTTTTAAAGGATGGTCACAAATTAAGGGTCCGTTTGTTTCGCGTAAAATTTGATAATTCGTAAATGACTTACTACTCAATTATAATTACGATATTTGTTTGAACCGTAATTTGTAAAAGACTTACGTAACTCAACTAACACTCACTTGCAACCCAGTTACCACTCACTTATAGTTCAGTTACAGTTAATTTTGTGGTCATACAAATTTGTAATATTTTTATAATAATATTAAAATTTTTAATATTTAACTATTTTAATATTTATTTGCAGTATTAAAACTTTTAAAATCATCAAATAGTTAATTTTGTGATCAACTTTTTCACTTACGACTTATACATTACGACAACCAAACACCATAAAGTACAATATACTTTCCCACTTTACAATTTTATATTACCAATCAAACACCGTAAAATTTACATACATGTAACTCATTTACAATTGTAAAAGATTTTACCAATTATAACTACGAATTACAGCCAGTTACGACAACCAAACAGACCCTAAGTGTCACCATTTTTCTTTCCCTCAAAAACAAATGCCCAGTTTCATTGTAGTCTATGTAATAATACCCATGAGGTGATGTCCTCACCTAGTTTTTATGAAACCATCACATGTTGAGAAGAAGATTTGTTATGAATTCATTTGTGATTAAAATAACCTCACATTGGAAAGTTTAATTAAAAAGTAAAGGATATAAATGTGAAGTTGAAGCTAAACCCATCAGCTTATCCATTTGATTTTGTAAACACGTAACACATTTCAAGTCATATCATGTTTAATTTAATCCCTAGCCTTCCTAAGAAGTCCAATCTGATGCAAATGAAAGAAAACTTTTTCCTTCTTTTTTCCCCCTTTGTATGGATTTGTAGGCACGTGGATGCGTGAAACAAAAATGAAAAGTTTTACAAAATTTTAAACTTTTAATGCGATGTTGATTTGTAAAAAAGTATATATTAAAATAGATGATAGGGTCCATGATTTACTATTAACACTTAATAAAGAAGTTTAATGGATAGAAGATTTATTGTGGCGTAACACAAAAATTCAAGCCCAACGGAAACCTATGATGAGTCGGTCGGGTCTGGTTCTCTGTGGGTCAAGACTTGAACCAAAGAATGCGGAAGGTTTGGATGTTTTAATTCCATTTGATTGCTAGTAACCCGTCTTTATTAATTTCACTGTTTAATAAATTTTAATGACATGTCTTCATTAATTTCTTAAGAGACGCTTTCTATATCAACATACAGGCATACACGAGACACAAGAGCTAAGCTTCCACCAGTTTTTATTGCAAGCAAGTATATATGTAAGTGGTTATGTGCCTTCTTGTGTCTTTAGAATGCCTACATATAAAAAAGAAATTGCAATTTCTTTCACACGTACTGTGCATGTGCAAAATCTATGCCAACAGTGCACCGTGCGACTGTGCAAATTGTAGAGAAGTATAGAGTACAAAAGATTTATTATGGATTAACACAAGATCGATACATATTTAGGAAAGACCAAGTTCTCAGGAATTGTGCTATCATGGCAATGGCTATATGTACTCTATATATGCTACGTATTTTACAGTATGGTACAAAGTACATTCATTGAAGCTCAAGTTTTTTGTCAAGCTTTCTCCTCGTAATCCAAACAGTTTAATTCCTGTTGGGAACCTGCCGGAGGTCTTGTGCAAACACCAGATATGCCGCAGAATAATTACGAACACAGCAAGAGCAAATAAACGAGAAAGAAAGAGAAAATTACAGATTTAATAAGATTCGGCAATTGCCTCTCGGGGCGAAGGGGATAGAGATCTTATTAATCAATCAATTCAGATGCCAATCTGGGGACAATACCTTCTTTATATAGTCAGAGAATTTACGAAGAAAAAGAAACTAAAAGAACTAAATTCGGATCAGAAACGAATCCAAAATCTAAACAGGAAACACCTCAGAACCGTCGTGCAATCGACCGGGCGGCTAGCTGTGCAAGCTCAGTTCTGCATTCTGGCTGGTCGACCGGGCGATCGACCGCTAGTTGTGCATAGTCAAAATCATCCTTTTAGACGGTCGAGCGGGCAGTCGACTGCTCCTATTTGTTCTTGTCTGCTTCATGTTGGTCAGTCGATCGACTTTACCATCTTTTCTTTTGTGCATTTCTGTGCGTGTTCGGTCAATCGGGCAGTCGATCGGGTATCTATTTTCAGTCACGCTCTGATCGTCTACAAGTCTTGGGCACGCCATTGAACTCCAAACTCTGGACTATCTTCTTTATTGAGTTAAAAAAACTCTACCAACAAGATTTTAGACTCTCTTCACATAATTCTCCACCGTGGTGAAGATTTCTCAAATCTGAGCCGAATTCAACGAATTATCTTGTCAACTCAACAGGGCTGCACTAATGTGGTTACTTACGTATCTCCTGCCGAGAGATCAGACCATCCGTAGTTCATCCAAACGAGCTCCACCGAACTCAAGCAACTGAAAGAATATAGAGTAACTTCTTGCAATGCGCAAACTTTACTCTCAAAACAACCTTGGTAAGTATATCGACGAGATTCTCCTTCGTGTGGATCTTCTTTAGTTCGATGTCAACCTCATCGAGAATCTCCCGAATAAAGTGAAATCTGATGTCGATGTGCTTCATCCTTACATGATAAACTTATTTTTTACCAAATAAATAACATTCATGCTATCACAATTAATCTTCAATAGATCTTGATCAATCCTCAAGTCATTAAGTAACCTTTGAAGTCAAATTGCCTCCTTCATAGCCTTCATCGAGGACATATACTCAGCCTCCATAGTAGACAAAGCGATAATGAACTGTAAATAGAGCGCTAGCCCACTGGTGCTTGTGTTAATATAAAATCATACCTTGTCGAAGACCAATGCATGTCAAAGTCTCCTACATAATCAGAATCGATATACCTGATATACTCTTCTTACCTATAGTAACCTTCTTGAACATCAAACCAACATCTATGGTACATTTGATGTACCATAAAATCCACTTCACTGCCTCTCAGTGACCCCTTCAGGGATCATGCATATATCTGCTAGCTACGGAGATAACTTGTGATAAATCAGACCTCATACACAATACTGCATACATTAAACTACTAATTGCGCTAACACAGGGTAAGTGAGACATATACTCATGCTTTTCGACAGCACTAAGAGACATAGTAGTTTTTAACTTGAAATGAGGGGCCAACAGTATACTTATAAACTTCGTGTCGCTATTGATGTTGAACCTTTGAATTATCTTTTTCAAATACCCTTTCTGTATCAATCAAGCCTTGCCATTTTTCGGTCTCTCTTAATCTCATGCCTAACACCTTCTTCACTTCACCAAGATCCTTCATCTTAAATTTAAAAGACAATTGTTTCTTCAATTTATCAATCGCAGATCTACTTCTTAGAGGCAATGAGCATATCATCTACATATAACAGTTGATAAACATACTCTCCACTCGGTAACTTGTTGTAGTAAACACAGGTGTCATAATGACTTCCTGTGTACTTCTTGTCTCTTATGAAGCTATCAAAACGCTTGTATCAATGCCTTGATGATTGTTCTAATCCATAAAGTGATTTCTTCAACTTGCTTACCATATTCTCTTTTTTTGCAGTCTTGAACCTCGTGTGCTGAGACATAAAGATCTCCTCGTCAAGATCGCCATGAAAAAAGATAGTCTTTACATCGAGCTGATCAGGTTCCAATTCGTACAGTGCCACTAGTGTTAGTAATATCTGAATCGACGAGTGCTTTACAGCATGTGAGAATACATCATTGTAGTTAATGCTTTCTCTTTGTGCATAGCCTTTAGGTACCAATCGACCTTGTAGCGTACAGCATCAACATCTCAAAATTCTTGCTTCTTCGCAAACACCCACTTACAACCAATAGCCTTCTTTCCCTTGAGCAATTCTGTCAATTTTCAAATGTCATTTTTGTGAAGAGAGTTCATCTCTTTCATCATGATATCCTTTCACATCTTAAACTCCAAATTGATTTCAGCTACCCTCTATGTAGAGAGGATCGCCTTCTCAATGACCGAAAGAGTATAGGCCACAATCATATTTGTAGTGAGCCAATTGGGCTTACGTGGATTCCTTCGGGCTCTTCCAACTGCAATATAATTTTAGACATCACCCATAACCTGTCCCTGATTCTCATCAGCATCAGCATCCTCATCAATGATCACCACCCTGTGTCACATCAGGCGTGCATCGATACTGAGCTATCTGGAGATGATAGAGTTGTGTCACTCTCCACCGCTGCAATATCCTATTGGTCTTCTCACTCTCCACTTGCTGAGAGTCCGTAGGTTTCACCATTAAAGCCTCGTCGAATGTGACATCTCTGCTTTAAGATGGTCTTCTTATCATTTGAACCTCAAATCTTGTAGTCTTTCATACCTTTTTTTGAAACCCTTGAACATACCTTTTCTCGATATCGAACCCAACTTGTCTTCCTTGATACGGTAATAGGTCGGACAATCAAATATCCGAAATGAATCATAGTCCTGCGTAACCTTTCCCGGCCAAACTTTCAAAAGAGCTTTACCTCCTATCGCAAATGAAGTCAACATGTTAATGAGATTGCAAGCATACATTAATGTCTCAGCCCAAAAAGATTTCAATAATCCGATATTGGATAACATGCAATGAACTTTCTCCAACAAAGTTATGTTCATCCTTTCGGTCACCCTATTTTATTGTGATGTCTCTCTTACTGTGAAATGCCTCTCAAGAATCGCTAGTGTACACACCAACATTGTCTGTCTGCACGGAGTACTTTGATCTTCTTCTTGTTTTCTTCTCTGTATTTATTTTTCACTTCACAAATAACTCTAGAACTTTTCCTTTGTGTCTGATGGTATAAACTCAACATCGCCTAGAGAAATTATCAACAAATGGTAGAAAGTTGTGGTTACCTCCAATAGATGTCGCCTTGGTAGGCTCCCAAACATCTTTGTGAATATAGTCAATAATCTCTTTGGTGCAATGAATCGCAGTGCTGAATTTCACTTTGGTCTTCTTATCGATGACACAATGCTCACAAAATTTCAATTTGCAGGTCTTGACACCCTTTAATAAATCTTGCTTTGTTATATCTTGCAAAAACTTTTCACCTGTATATCTGAGCCTCATGTATCATAACTGGGTACAATCATCATCTGAACTAATAGAAGTCTCCACTTGCCCTGTAACCATGTTATCCTTCAAGCAATATAGGTTATTGCGTCGGACACCCTTCTATACAACCACCAAGCCTCTAAACATCTTGAGAATACCATCTCTATCAGATATCTCTAAACCTAATGCTTCCAAAGTACCAACAGAGATAATATTTTTTTCAAGTGAGGTACATACCTCACTTTCTTCAGTTCCCGCACCATCTTATCAAACATCTTGATAAGGATTGTACCTATCTCTTTCATGTTGCATGGATGATCTTCACCCATGATGATGGAATAACCAGCTAGCTTCTCGAAGGTCGAAAATCAATCCCTAATGGGACACACATGATAAGTAACACCCGTATCTAGTATCCACTCAGAATCACTTGAGTAGCCAATAGTAGGAATAGTGACATGAGTCTGAATCCGACCCATCTACCTGTGAAGTACCACCGTCTTGTGCACTAACCACCTGTATGATATATGCCTTGGGCTTCGACTTTTCCTTCTTATTCTTGATCCTTGGACAATCAACCTTCCAGTGTCTTATCTCTTTGAAAAAGACACACTGATTCTTCAGATCTAAATTGGCTCTGGACTTTAATCTTCCACAATCACTTTTACCCTTTCGAATCGAACTCTTTCTTCTTACCATCAACACTTCTACCGATGTACTATTGGAGGACTCTTTGTCTTCCTTGTCAGTTCATGATTTACAAAAGAAGAAGAAACTTCATTATAGCTAAGTGGTTGTTTTCTGTTGAGTAGGGTGAGAACGAAAGTCTCGTAGTCCTTTTCAGGAAGAGAACTCAAGAGAATTAACGCCTGGTCCTCGATCACCACATCCACATTACCTAAATCCACAAGGCTTCGTGTAGTTATTCATATGTTCATTGATTGAGGTACCTTTCTTCAGTTGAAAGCGATAAAGCCTCCTCTTTAGATGCAAGTGATTCTCTATGCTCTTTGGTCAAGTACTTGCCCTCTAGGATCTCTCATATCTTCTTTGTCGAAGTCTCGGTCATCACATGATACTTGATAATTTATATTAAACAAGATCTTATGACATTACACGTTATGTCTCAGTCCTTTCAGAAGTCTCCTCTGCCTTTCTCTCAAAAAGTAGAACATATTTGAAGTTTGATATCGTAAGCGCATTCATCACCTCGCATCTCCACATCTCAAAATTGTTCATGTAATCAAACATCACCACATCAATTTTTAACTAATGAATATTCACGATTTTCACCGTGGGTTCACTATTCCTGACCATGTCCTCCAGCAAATCCAACAAAGAAATACAGAAACAATTAGTGAAAGCAAATCTAAATAGATAAAGATCAGATTTTTACCTCAAAATGAAACCGTCGAGTAGTTTCCAAAGCGATTTTCTCCACCCGAATTAAACTCCCCAACGAAACCTAGATAGCTCTGATACCACTTATTGGGACCTGCAGAAGGTCTTGTGCAAACACCAGAATATGTCCCAGAATAATCATGAAAACAATAAGAACAAATAAACAAGAAAGAAAGCGAGAAACAGAGATTAAACGGGATTCGGCAATTGCCTACGTTATTGGGGCAATGTGCAGAAGAAGAGATCTTATTAATCAATCAATTTAGGTTTCAATCAATGGGATAATACACCTCTTTATATTGCAAGAGAATTCACGAAAAAAGAAAATCAAAAGATCTGAATTAGGATCAGAAACGAATTCAGAATCCAAATAGAAAACACCTTAAAATCGTCGTGCGATCGATCGGGAGGTCCACCGTTAGTTGTGCAGATTCAGTTCTGCACTCTGACTAATCGATCGGGTGGTCGCGCTAGTTGTGCAGACGGTCGCCTGCTAGTTGTGCAGAGCCAAAATCATCCTTCTAGACGGTCGACTGGGCAGTCGACCGCTCCCATCTATTCTTATCTGCTTTCTGCTAGTCGGTCGACCGGTGCTCGACTGACACCACCATCTTTTATTTTGTATACTTCTGTGCATGTCCGATCGACCGAGCGTTTATCTTTAACTGTGTTTTGATTTTCTATAAGTCTTGGGCACACCGTTAAGCTCTAAACCACCACCACCACCACCCAACTCCCCCAGAAAAAAAAAAAAAAAAACACAGTTCCCAAATGTCCATCAACAGGCCAAGTTGCCAACAAAAATAAAGGACTCGCAATAACTCCTGAAAATTCTAGATGAACCATTTAAACCAAAGCGTGGGTCCATAAAAGCAGAGTTTTAAAATGTCTACGTCACTTATCAAAGGCGAGACAAGGGAATAAGTGTTTGTTGAAAGCATTTATCTCACTTACTTTGAATGAGCTGGGCATCACTACGTATTTATCTAAAATATCAGGGTTGATTTTGTTAAATGGATGGTGATTTCGGGCCCCACCCTGCTTTTCCAATCATCGAGAGGTCCCGTTGGAAGTTGGCAGCTGCGGGTTTCCCTTCATGACAGGTAGACTTCCATGCTGGCCATAATATTTAGAGTATCCCATGCACATCTATCTGTATTCTTCTACTTATGTTTTTCCAAAAATTTTAATGAAACAATATATCTAAAAAAAAATATAGAAAAGAGAAGAAGATACGATAAAACCACACTGAACATGGATCCCCACATATCTTTGTTCATTGCGTGGAAAGTAGCAATAACATTCAGTCAATTCTAAGATAGTTGTTTCGGACGAATACAAATCTCTACATCTGTATTTTTTTTTTTTTTTTCCTCCACTCTGCATATATAATGTAATGTAAACTCTTGGAGATAAACTATGCAATGTACACTTCAAGAAAGAGATACATATATAGATGAAATAAGTCCTAATATTGAAATTTGAAAAGGAGTTGTCGGTATTTATTTAATTGAATGCAGAAGATTTGATAATTTCTTCAGTTTTATACTGTTTGTTCCCAAATAAACTGACTCTGTACCACAAACACCCAGGTCTCCTAACTATTCGCTTGCCAGACGCTTGAAAATCTCTACACCAACTCTTATCATTTTCCTGGCTTGTCTCTTACTATTATATTGAAAATCGTCACACTAAGCGAAAAATTATTGAGATCGGAAAATAAATATAAAAAATTGTCTCTGCACATCTATAATTATAAAGGTGTGTTGTATGTGCCAATAACTTAGTGATAGAATTAGCTGCATTGTTTGTCTCCTTCATTCAGCAATCTTGATACTGAAAGTGAAAATGGCCCATCACAAATCTCCATTCTCATTGCCTAATTATTTTTTTTTCTACATTCATGCATCTATTATTAATTCATTCACATTCTAAGCTGTAGCTCAATTGAGCCCATGCCCTCCAGATGTCATGCATGCACTCTCTCAACTACCTATTAAATTCATTTGTCCATGGCTTTTTTCTAGCGTGCATGGCTGCCAGTAGACAAGTCAAACTTCAAATTAATTGATTAATTATTTTTAATTAATCAATTATTTTCGTTATATACATGTGTGTGGGTGTCAACAATTAGGTGAAGAAAATTGTGCTAAGTTTGGCATACTTACAAATCTTATCATTCTTTCACACATCTTTCTGCAATTATAAAAAACAAGGGCTGAGGACCTAGTAATGGCTTCACTAGATTCTTTTAAGAGGTCCGTGGGATATCAATTCTATCAAGAACCAATTGTATGTACATTTAATGGATCTGTAACTGATTGATAATGATATTTAAACTTCAAAACCCTAATCAAGTGATTCAATATTATAGTTTGATGAACAGAATCAACTAAACTCAAAACTTATTTTAAGTGAGATGAGGTATAGAGATTGATATAGTGAGATAAGGTCTAGCCTCCAGAGATTGATATATTATTTTGATCTTTTATTGATCTTTTATATGTTATATGATCTTTGATTTTTTTTTTTTTTTAATTACACCAAAACCTGTTTACTATCAGTATTTTATAGAAAATTCCTCTATTTTATTGAAATGAGTTGAAAACCTCAATTGAATTCACTTGAAAACACTTTTATACCATTATAAGATTTAAAAGAGAATCTTTTTGTTTTATTGGCTTTAGCGGAGAAAACTTTTGTGCTATCTAATATTTCAACAAAAAATCTTTTTGCACGTAGAGCTATTATCTTAAATTTCACAGAACACCAAATGTGAGGATAATATGGAGTTTTTTTTTTAATGAATTCAATAGAGCAAGTGTTTCTACTCATTTCAAAATAATAGAAAAGTTTGCTGCAAATTACACAGTGTAGGAGGATCTGCAGTTTATTTTAAGGGAAAATTATTTTTAGGTCTCCAGGGAGTTTGACTTGTGTCAAAAACTCCCTGGAGAAAAACCAGTATTGAAAAAGTCTCCTAATATAGAAATTAATTAAAACAATTCCCCGTGTACGCTTTGCTGCTAATCTAGTCTTGTACCTATCAATAGATCCATCGGGTTTTAATTTTCTTTTGAAAATTTACGTACTCCCAATTGGTTTACTATCATGAGGCAAGTTTGTCAATTCTCAAGTATGATTGCTTAGGATAGATTCTATTTCGCTATATATAACTTCTTTTCACATTTGTGCTTCTAGTGTAGACATAACCTTTTTAAATATTTAAGGTTCGCTTTCTATAACATATGCTATTAAATCCGAACCAAAAGATTTTGAAATTCTTGATCTCTGACTTCTTGGTTCAATTTTTGCATTAACTATTGGTTTCTTAGGTTTTTCGTCAATGTCATCTCTTGTGTTCTTTTCTCAGAAATCTTTTCTTCTTCCTGTTTGTATGAAAAGATATCTTCAAAGAACACAGCATCTCGAGATTCGATAATCATGTTTACATGATATCTGGTATTTCTGATTTATGTACCAGAAATCTATAAGCACTGTTATTCAAAGCATAGCCGATGAATATGCAATCCATTGTTTTTACTCCCAACTTAGTCTTTTTTAGCAGTGGTGCTAGCACCTTTGCAAGGCACTCCCACATTTTGAGGTAATGGTAGGAAGGTGCCCTTTCATGCCTAACTCAAATGGTATATGATCAAGTTTCTTATGTGATACTCTGTTTAGAATATAATTTGCAGTTAACAGAGCTTCCTCCCACAAGTTCTGTGGAGCTTCAGAACTTACAAGTATGGAATTGATCATCTCCTTCAAAGTTCTTCCGTTCAGCAATCCCATTTTGCTGAGGAGTATATGGTGCTATAGTTTGATGAATTATACCAAAGTTGGTCATAACTCACTAAATTCATTGATTCATATTCTCCCTCGCTTCGATCAGATTTTAGAATCTTTATGTTTTTGTTGAGTTGATTCTCAATTTCAGCTTTATATGTTAGAATATACTCATTGCCTCAGAAATATACTCATTGCCTCATCCTTACTGTTTAGAAGATACACGTAACAGTATCATGTACATTTATCAATAAAAATAATAAAATACTTTTTTTCGCCTCTTGTTGGCGCAATTTTCAAGTCACTCAAGTCGCTATGAATTAACCCTAAAGGTTCTGTATTTCAATCAATTGAGTGAAATGAACTTTTTGGCTTCAACACAAATCTCATACTTGTGAATTTCTTTCAAGTTGAGTTCAGGAATATATCCTAAATTAGACAAGTTTTGTAAGGACTTGTAATTTACATGCCCTAATCCAGCATGCCATAAAATAGGAGATTCAAGCAAATAAATAGAAGATTTTCCTTTATTTATGAGCTTTAGGTATAGATACATGGACTTTTTGTCCACTACAACAATATTGGCCTTAAATAGGCCATCAATAAGATAACCTTGCCCACATACATCCCACCATTAGTAAGTACAAATTTATCTAATTCGAAAATCATTCTAAAATCTTTCTTACTAAGAATTGATTCAGATATCAGTTTTTGTGAATATCTGAAACATGTAGTATATCGTTCAGAGTGAGTTCCTTCCCATATGTCCACTTCAGGATTATCTTTTCTTTTCCCTCAACATTGGAGACAGTTGAGTTACCATGAAGAGTTGCTCATCATGTTCTAGTTTTTGATAATCAGATAAAAAAATTTCTCAGAGTAGATGTGCAGAGTAGCCCCAGTGTCTACCTACCAATCCTTTTTGTTGGTTGTCAGATTCACTTATGACATCACAGCTGAAAGGCTTGACAACGCATGGTCGGTTAGGTTTGCCTGTGGATGGTCCTTCTTATTCTTTTTGAAATGACTGCGATATTCATTTGCCTTATGTCCTTCTTTTTTGCAGATGTAGTGAGTTTCCTTGAAGCGCTTGTTCTTACTTTCTTGGTCCTTGTCTCTGTACCCCTGAGCAGTCTTTTTCCGCTTGAAGCCTTTGAAAGTAGACGCTTTTCCCTTTGAGTCTTCGATCACATTGGCTTTGGATTCATAAGAGTTTTTATTACTCCTTTTCTCTGACTTACGGTTGTCCTCTTCAATCTGAAACCTTACAATGAGATCTTCCAACTTTCGCTCCTTGCGTTTATGCTTCAGGTAGTTTTTGAAATCTCTCCACGCAGGTGTGCGTTTCTCCATGATATTAGCAACCTGAAAAGTTTCAAGTAGAATCATACATTCAGCCTCTATCTTGTACAAGATAAATTAGAATTCTTGTACTTGACTGATCACAGTCTTGTTGACCACCATCTTGTACTCCAGATATCGTCCCACGACGAACTTCTTGGTACCGATATCCTCAGTCTTGTACTTCTTATCAAGACTGACTCATAACTTCTATGTTGTAGTGATATGATTGTAAACATTGTAAAGAGAGATATCCAGTCTATTTAAAATGTAATTTCGGCAAAGGAAGTCACTTTGCGTCCATGCATCAACTGCAAGGACTGAGTCCCGATCAGTTCCGGGTTCCGGTGATCCTCTTACATGAATTTGACCAAATGTAGAGTGGCCAAGCAGAAGAGCATCTTCTGTTAACAGCTCTTGAATTCAGTGCCATTGAATTTTCTTGATTTCTCCAGCTTCGGGTTAGGAAGTGATGCAGACACCATCATCTGTTGAATTTGCATGTTCGGTGCCTTACTGATACTATGTTGATTAGTCTCAAACATCTTCTGTAATTCAAACAGAATAGAAGTAAGTAACTTCAAGAACGTTAATTGTCTTAAGATTGTTTGATGCAGGAATCGATCTGACAACTAATCAATATCACCGATCTAATTGACCAGATCGGTGAATATCAGGTGGGAGATTTTTCGTTCAGTAGAACGTTCCTTAATTATAGAACCGCCTTTCAATTATCTTTCGTGGTTAAATACCAATTAGACTAGTATTAGTTAGTCTCAATATAAAATAATATTTATGAGCATAAACATTTCAGTATAATCCCTGTATAAAGAACATTGTTCACTTATACAATAATTGGAGTGAGATACGCATGTAGCGAATCTCCTCAAGACAATTATGTCCCCTGCTTCGGTGTTAACAGGTTATTGGACGCTGATCTCCCAAGATACAACACTCGTTCACGTATTTAGATAGCACTACCAAATCACCGTACGATTGAACTGTAGTTAATCATACTTTTACAGGATTTCAATGCAGTAGGACGAAGACAAATTTCAGAAATAATATTTGTCTTAACTTTGAAGAATTATTCACTATAGAAAAAGGATGAGAAAAATTAATGTTGAGAAATAACAAACTGGAACTCTTGTGACGCAAATGTTTCTCATTAAGAGAAAAAAAAAATAACAAGAACAACAACAGCAACAAAAAAAAAGTGGGTGGAATTTTTTATCTTTATGTTCAAGGAAAGGCAACTAATTTTGTCTTGATTTTGATTTTTTTAGCCAAAAAGTAATTTTTATTATAAATAGGCCCAGAAGACGATGGCCCAGGGCTGGGCTGTAGCGTGTTTCATATAAAAGAAAACTAAATAATAAATACTTATGGCCCATGCAGGTCTCGAACCTGCGACCTTCGCGTTATTAGCACGACTCTAACCAACTGAGCTAATAGGCCATGTTATAAAAAAATTCCACTTCTATACTATTGTTGATGTTTATCTCAAGCATTACACGACGCAAATTCCAATTCCAAGGTAAATTATACACGATACTACTTTTCTTCTTCTCTACTCATATATATTAATTAGTGATAAAAATAATATATTCATAATGGTTGTTTTTATTTTCTTGTGCCTTCTCTATATGAGAAACATTTGCATCACAAGAGTTTCAGTTTGTTGTTCCTCAACATTGGCGAAGCATCTGGTATTTGCTTAGAAAGATAGAGATTTAGACAACAATTCTATTTAAGAATCTGTTAAATTTTTGAAGTCTTCTTTCAGAACAAATCTCTTCAGATTTTTCTTACAAAAATTTGAATTTTTAGAGTGACTATTTTTTCAGTTCTGAATTCTGTAAGGAGAAAGAGGAGATGCTTTTTGGGAACCCGTGGCGTTGGACCGGGCGGACGCGCGACGGCGACGTGTGCGTGTGGGCATGGTTTCCCCCAATCGCGCGCGAAAACTCCAAGTACCCAAAGGACACTCCCTTTGTTCCCATTTTTCTCTCTTTATACACTTCAATTGTCCATCCCATATCCAACGTGGGACTAAATACTTTTAGTTACCTTTAGTATCCTTTAACTCTTAAATTAGATAAACTTTAGACTTGAATATCTCATTCATTCTAAAACGGAATTAAACATGTAATATGCCTCATTCATTTCTAATGGAAGGATATCCGATTGATTATATTAACGGATCTCCCCTTAATTTAGCTCAAAGATTCGCTGGTTAATTCTTCGTTTTCCCAACACTATTTCTGTTTTTGTCCATATTTCCAACATTATGTCCACATTTTTAATTATTTGTCCACATTTTTATGTTTTTTGTCCACATTTCGAACATTCGAACATTATGTCCACCTTTTTAATTATTTGTCCACATTTTTTTATTTTTGTCCATATTTTGACCTTTATTACAATTTGTCCATAAAGATATTACTCCAAAACAGAAGAAGAATATAAAAATATTTCTTCGCCCGTCTTCCTGGATCCACCCATATTCAAAATTTATGGAGGGTCGTTTACTCCGAATTAAAGATTGTCATCAGCAAGCCTTCGACTCCTTTCCCTTGTACTCTACTTGGACTTTGAAGTAATATCCACAAATCGAACCACCCTTCAGAAAAGCATCCCAGAGTGAGATGAAAATTCGAGGAGGTTTAGGTTTGCAGGAAGCCTGCACGCCTTCATGCCGTCTTGAATTAGAAGTCACAGATTCCTACTAACCGATGGCATTTTCGTGAAGAAGAACACGGAGGAAACTCTACTTTGGAGGAAGTATTTTTGGGTAAACTAGGGGAGAAGCAGAGGGATGAGACTGACAAAGAAAAGGAGATAAGGGTCCGGAAAGGAGGGAAGATCCCTTTTGAAAACAAGCAGAGGTTAGTTGCAAATAATTTGTCCAACTTAAGTGAAACGTGTCCATTTTCTTATTTTTTTTGTCCACCTTTTTGTATATTTGTCCACTTTTAATTGTGAATAATTGGTGCTCCCTTTTGATAACTTTGCCTAACTTTTATACATCTTTAAAAGATATTATTTGAAAATGTGGACATATACTCATATGGGTGGACAAAAACCCGAAAATATGGACATATATACTCATATATGTGGACAAAAACCCAAAAATGTGGACATATACTCCTAAATTTGGACATATACTCATATATGTGGACCAAAACCAGGAAGTGCACATATACTCATATGGGTGGACAAAACCCGAAAATATGGACATATACTCATATATGTGGACAAAATCCTGAAGAATGATACCTTTGGCTTGTCGAAATCACAAATAGGATATAGCGTTGGGGCATAAGTTCGCTTGAATGTCTCCACCTTCATGTGATCATCTAGGTAATTCATTACGCTGTGCTACATGAACCGAATGACGACACAGGTTGCAGCCTCAAACATGTCCCTTCTCCATCCGGAGAGATAACAATACCAAATAATGAAAAGTCATCTTCTTGTTGATCTGACAATGATTCATTTTCAGATAAAGATGAATCCAGCGATTTGGATGGTTTTGATATAATAGACGATATAGAGACACAAAGGAGATATATTGAGATGAAGTTATATCACCACTTATGAACCAAGTTTTTCCCTCCAATTTTGCCATCTAATCACTTCTTCTCCCTCCAATTACATTATTTTATCAATATTTACATCAATAAAATTGAAAGGAAAATAGGTTAACAAAAGATTAAAATATTCAATCATCAAAAAATCGGGTAAGAAAAATTAAATGCTACTGCTAAGTCTGCTAAGTCACATCGCTGAGAAAATTCCATTTAAATTTCAAAATGTGCTGACTCAGCATTGGGTGGACAAATAATTAGAAAAGTTGACAGATAATTGTGCAGTCGTTAAAAAGACCACACACGTTCCTTTTCATCAGAAAGGTGACACGTCAGCGAGGGTAACAATGACAATACGAGAAAACATTTGAAGGCGTATGCCCATGTGGTAGGGACAGGGACTGAGGCAAACGGGAAACTGGGTCAAAAGACTTTTCAACACTAGTTTTTTCTCTAGAGAGTTTTTGACACAAGTCAAACTCCATGAAAACCTAAAAGGAATTTTCTCTTATTTTAAAGTTTTCTATCTCAGATTTGAAGTGAGAGCACTATGCATGCATGGCCAACATGAAGATGCGTGTTGACTCTCCTTGTGGTATTAAATTGCTGGACCAAATTGTTACAGGGAGCAGCTTGTTATAATGTTGGACTAGGGCTCGGGTGTTGGTTGGGGGGGCCTCATCTGAATCGAACAGTTCTTAAGCTTTAAAAGCTAGAAAAAAAAGGGAAAAAAGAAAGAGAAAAAATGATAATTTGCATTTTGTATATTGATCTAGTTTTGTTTTCCATGCTGACTTAGATATTTGAAACACCCTCCATAATATTAAAAAGGAATTTTGGGAAGGGACAGACGACACGTTAATGTAAAAGGCAGCATTTATTAAAGTAGAAAGTAGCATCGCTACTAAATATTTTACATTTAATTGAAAAAACATTCATGTCGAAAATAGTGCTTAAGGTCGAGAGTGCTTTCTTATATTTTCCCTGTATGTGATAATGAAAGACATTGACACACAAGATATTGCATCAAAATTAAAGTTTGCACTGCAGATATAAATAAGACTTTTAAGAATTTTTTGCCCCTTCTGTGTTAATTAATCTGTCCTTTTTCTTTATTTCTTTTAAATATAAAAATCATAATCTAATGTAAAATCTAAGACTTTCTACAGCTCAAGTATGTACCCACATCACTGTAAACAATGGGCACCTGACAAAAGGTGTTACAAATATTTATTAATTTTATTAATTAAGTAGATATCGCGAGTAATGGATCCCTGTGTTACCATAATAATATTTGACTTAATTTTTCATTGTGTCTCTTTTATCTCTCTTCATATTTGTTATGTAACTCCCGCGTCGCATGGATTTTCCACTTGTTTAATCACTTCTTACTTTAGAGAGATATATAATACGAGTAGACTTTCTATCACTGGGATCGAATCAAAATTCTGAATCTGGGTATTTTTTTCAATTCCCAAACTATTTATATCATAAACAATTAATTCTTCAGGTTTTTTTTGCATATATACTATCTGAAACTTAACTTTGCTTATTTGCCATTCAAAAAATTATATTTGCATGTATATTCTTTTAAATTCAAAGAATATGCAACTATACCCCTATAATTATAAATTTTCTCAATATGACAAAGTGCCTTAATACATACCCTTGCAAACTCAAATTTTGTATTTATGCCCTTGAAATATCATTTTTAATAAATCTTTTGAAAGTTTAAATTGCAAAAGATTTATGCATCTTGCAAAGAAATAATAGAAATTATAAAAATAAAATATGCATGTCAACATATCATTTTTATTAGAACTTACCAACTTGCATATCATAGCCATCTTTAACATATTACTAATTAAAGTTATTATTTTCATACAACAACGAATTTATGTTCCTAATAAGTTTTTCCAATTGTTCTTTCTTCTTATTTACTCAGATCATCCGTGGAAAAACAATGTCATTCAGCATTTTTTTTTTCATTTACAGAAATATGGAGTATTAAATTAACAAGGGTATATATGCAAAAAATATTTTTGTCATATTTAATATAATTGTGGTTATAGGGGTGTATACTTGCAAACTCTCTAAAGCTAGAGGGGTATACATGCAAATAGAGGTTTTTGAAGGGTAGATAAGAGACATGCTAAGTTTTGGAGGCTATATATACAAAAAAAAAACCCTTATTTTTCATCAGGAGCAAATATTTAAATGTGAATTTCACTGCATTAATCTAGTGTTCCTCACTAAGATTGCGTTTTAAAATATCCATGCCAAGCTCATGACATACTATATCAGCTTTAGTACATAACAAAACATACATGATCAAGGTACCAATGGAACAAATTAAGCATATTTTTAAAATTTCCTATTTAGTTTTTATGACACATTTCTTTGAAAAGTGAGATTCCATCTTATGCATGAGTCTTCTTTAAAAAAAAAAAAATCCTATGCATGAATCAATCTGCTCTTAGAATTTTGTATATATAAATCTGTTAAAGACTTATTCACATAAATAATTGTGAAAATACTGAATATCTCTGTTCTCTATATTTGTAGAGTTTATGATCCAAGTTATGGGATGCTTCGCTATTATTTCTGCAAACGAATAAAGTTGCTTTAAATGAATTAGGCTTTTTAGGTTGACTGCTGATCTTGTTGTGAAAGACATGCAAACACTACAAATCACGTTAGGAGATCGGGTCGAGCCCAATCAAACCCTTCAACGTTTAGACTCGTAGTTGACGACAATAATTTAGTGATGAAAGTGGAGGCATATCTGTTTGACTATTTCTAATAATTTACATGCTATTTATAGGGGGTATTTTACTCCTTGATCAAGTATGATACAGCTGTAGTTTTCTAGCTTAGACAAAAGGAGTCTAGAATCGCTGAACTTTCAGAGTTGAATCGCAATAAACAAGGGATTTTAGATATGGTTATTTGCCGATGGACTGACTTGGGCCCGAGGACTTTAAGTAGGCTTCAGACCCCTAGATATGGCGTGCAACACTCTTCCTCTCACTCCCCTATGTCAGACCCTCTCCATCAGATCCGACGCCGGTAGCCACAGTCCTTCCTTTGTCAACTAATCCCTCTTCCTTTTTCTCATGCTGATCTGCTCTTAAAAGTCAACCTCATCGAACTTCAACTCCGGTGGCCACGGTGCTTCCCCCTTCTGGCTTGAGTTCGTCCTCTTACAGATCTGTCCTTAGTCATCAATCTCAACCATTAGCTCTACCTCCTCTCTCCTAAGAAGACATTAATCGTCTACACTGTGCCTATCCACAAAAGGTGTGTATCCCTAAAGCATTCATCGTTGATGGTAGCTCGTCGTGGTCCTGTTCCCTTATTGGTAAGTTTCTTGGCCGATCTCTCTCGGCGGAGACTGTTTCACAGGGACTTGGTTCCCTTTGGTCTTTGCAGGGGAGTGGAAGTTATTTCCCATGAACCATGGTTTTTTATGTTTCGTTCACTTCGTCTTCTGATCGATATCGGGTTTTGCTCGAGGAGCCATGGGTTCTTGATGGTACAGTTCTCGCTATCAAACCATGGACCCCATCTTTCCGACCAACTCCGGCATCTCTTCCCCCCGTTGTTCTCTAGATTCACTTGTCAGATCTGCCTCCTATATTATGGACACGGCAATCTCTTGAACTGATTGTTGAAAGGGTTGGCCGCTTGATCAAGCGACTGGGATGCTTTCAAAGGGTCCCTTCGCTAGGGTTGCTGTGGAGGTGGACATCTCTCAGGCGCTTGCTCCCGGTGTCAACATAGAGGTTAACGATGATGAGAGCCCTTCCATCTGGCAGCAGTTTGAGTACAAGCACGTCCATATGTTTTGTCGACGATGTGGTCGAGTTGGCTACCGATCCCCATCTTGCAACCTCTCCTCTAACAAATCGACTTCGATGGCGATGACAACTCCCTTCTGGCTCTAATCAGCCGGATGTTGAGATGGCCACTGTTGACTCAGCTGATCCCAAGGACAGTGATGAAGCCAGCGTCCTTCCGCTGTCGTGGATCCACATCCAGCGTCTCTGCCGGAACCCTAAAGCGACCGTGGCGATACCGAACAATGCTCAAAAGTCATCACCTGCTGACTTCTCTAAGGGGCTGTTTGGTTAGAGGGGAAAGTGAGGAAGTGAGAAAGTGAGAAAGTAGTAATAGTTTCCTTTGGAACTTGAGAATTGATTAGTAAGTTTTTCAGTGTTTGGATGTTCTTGAGAAGTGTGATTTAAAAAATGTTATTTTTTTGGTGTTTGGATGATAATGTGAAAGTAAAAGTGAAAATGTTGACCGTAAAGTTGACCAACAGCAACAACTAAGCCATTTGTCCTAATTATTTGGGGTAGGGTATATGACCAAAAGAGAATTACGCCGATCGGGCACATGGATCAGCTTTCTCCACTCATTCCTATCGAGCTAAGTTGACCGCAAAATAATATCAAAATAAAATTAATTAAGAAAAATAAAAATTGGACTGTAATTATAATGCATGTAAGATTTACATGATCACAAAATTAATTGTTTTGAGTTACAACTTATTACAAATCAAATTTACATAACCACAAAATTAATTGTAGCACCCTGAAAGTGAGAAAATGATTGTGCAAGAGGGAAAAGAGAAAAAAAAAAAGGAGTTTTTTCATTTTTTGTTTTACGGTGTTTAGATAGATAGGGAAGTGAGAAATGACACTTTTCCATTTTCTTACTTCCGCCCACTTCTTTGAAGCCAAAGAGCCCCTAAAACCCCGCAGCTGAACGCACGTGCATCCAGCGCGTACTCCTAGCCTCTTTCTTCTTTAGGCAAGGCCAAAGAACCAATCGGCCTCATGGCCATTAAAAAACCAAAAATCAATTCAGATAGCATGGGGGTGGGATGTTCGGCCCAAGCGCAGTGTCTATGGCCCATTCTAATGTTGGGCTAGATGAAGAGCTGGAACCCCATGTGGCCCAAGCTTTTGCTGGGCAAAATGCTGAGTTGGGAGAGAGGACTCGATGTCTGAGACCATATGTAACGTACCAGATTTTTAATCATCAAGATTAACTTTAATTTAATCTAATTTCACCAATCAATCACATAATCTTTATAATCATCTCTGGGCTCATCAAAATTTCGGCAATATTTTCTCTATAATATGGAGTCTGCCTTGGTACATCCATATATATTAATTTGGTCTTTACATCGACCATCAATCCATAACAACATTCCACACAATTTATAATAAAATTTCGGTTTAATATTGCCTACTTAGTTATAAATTCCCAACCTACATAGATTAGCCATCTCAATGAAATGGTCAATAAAACTATCTGGTAATTCTTATTTTAAAAACAAGAGTACTATACATAACCCTTAACATATATCAAAATAATTTCAACTACTATATTCTACTCCACAATCAACAATCTATATAAATCAACATGTTCATACAAACAAGAATGTCGTATAAAATATCAACTTTAATGTCCATCCACAACGCCTGATGATAATCCGGTACTATACTCCTTAAGCCCTTCAGTTGGGCCTTGCCTTGACCTGAAAATATTCAGACTAAGAGGGGATGAGCTCAACAGCTCAATGAATGTGGTTAATCTTAATTTACAATTTAATATGATATTATCAGTGTGTAATGAGCATGAAACATTAAAGAGAGTGATCAAGAACATAGATGTTCCAATTATATGATCAACTTCATTCAGTTTATTGTTCAAATAGTTCAGATATGTATATAACAACGAATGGCGGTGTTTTTGTCACAATTTTGTATTTTGAAATCTATCAACCATATCCCGGTAACACATTTAGCACATGTAATGTATACACACACACACCCCTGTTCAAATATCACTCAACTACTTGATGATACACATACAACCTATTCATTTTAACAAACACAATTCGGGCACACCCCTTGTCTGTCACGAATAGATTAATGTGTATTATTTGGGCACACCCCATATCAGTCACGAATAAGTACAATTTGTACTTCACTGCAACCAATCATGTTCTATGCCATAACTTCACCATATCACAACATGTCAATAAACAAAGCATGCACACACTTATCTTCAAGCATATTTGAACAATAAATAGCATCAACAATTATTTATACATGATTACTTTGCCAGTAATCAAAGTTCATGCTCATAACTTGATTTCATAAGTCACAGATTAACAATAGTCACATATTTATCAGAAGACAGATTTGTGATTAATTCATAATTAAATTCATTTTATTATAAACCCTACTCACCTCTGCTTGATTTCATTTACCAATCCTGCGGATATGTAGCTCTCGAATCCACGATCGTAACAGTTCATATATCGTCTGAATCCGACTCCAAATGGTCAAGTAATCACCCAAAAATCAAACTAATAATTTAGGGTTAGATAGCAAATATTTAAAATTATCCGGGGACTTGTTATAGATTTTCTGGGGTCTAAAAGTAAATAATTTAAACTTTCAAGGGTCAGATGAAATTTACCTTTCTTTAAGTTTTCGGGTCGGATTTGGAACCTTAATGGGCCGAATTGGGATCCAAAACCTAATATGGGTTTCCCTTCCCTGCTTCATCATCAACAGCAGTGCAACA
>JAVJIF010028240.1:0-73415 GCA_038442645.1 Agave tequilana | reverse complement strand
ACCGTCGGCCGACCGACAGACGTGCACAAGCGTGCACGTCCTGGACACATGATCCGGTCGACCGGTCTGGTCGCCGGTTTAGCCTGAAACAGAAAAACTGGGAAGAAAATTTTGAACTTGAAAATTTTGAAGATAATTTTGTAGGTATATGAAGTTAAGTATCATGTTGTAAAGATAGTTATACATGGTGTAAACAAGATATAGAATTTGTAAGGATTTTAGGATCATGTATAAGAATCAAGGCATGAATCTTAAAAACAATACCAAACTAAAAACTGTATTTTGAAAATGTGTGTGTGTGTATCCTAGAGCCAATATTCTACACCCCAAACTTTAACAAACTATTTCTTACATTTCTTACATTGGTTCTAAAGGACTACAAGATCTTCAAGTGGGCTTCTTCATATGATCTTCAAGCTTGATACTTGAGCCCGAAATGAGGTGACTTGAGTCAAAACACCTTCCTTTAGGGAAGAATGGTCCTAGAATCATTAGAACCCTGAAACACACTAAAACAACAAACATGATTAGTACAAATAACTATATATATTTTGTAATCATCAAAACACACTAAAAACGGGTGATTGTAACTTGGCCAACACACGCAAGTATGGAATACCATTATGGGTGGCATGCAATGCATAAATTCTAATATAATGCAAATCTAAACTTATTTTTATTTTATTTTATTGATTTCTTTAAAATTATCAAATTAATCAAACTCTTAATCTTACCAAGTCAAATTGGCCAGAACGACATAACTCAGGTGAAGATTTTCGTTCTTGGCATTCCTTAATTACAAAACCATGTTGAAAACCTTTTCTTAGTTATACACCAATCGTACAAAATTTTAGAGAAAATTTATCTTTCAATGATCCTAAATTACACTATTTTTTTCCTTAGAATAATTAACTAAATGACAGAAAGTAAATAAACGTGTCTATAATGCAAATCTTACCTAACTGTGCTCTGATACAAGCTGAAGTGAAACGTGTACGTTTGCGTAAGCAATAGATAAAAAACTCAATTAATGTTTCACCAAAAAGAACGATCATTGAAAGAAAAGTTTAAAACAATTAATATTAGTTATGTTCCTTTAATATGAATGTATTATATCAGTTCAAATATCAAAATATAAATTAAATATTTTTATGATACAAGTAACAGATTCTACTATCATAAAAAAGTCAAGCAACTACAAAACAGAAGTAGATCACATACTCGCATTTTAAAGCAGATAGTAGATCAAGATCAATAATAGGTTAGAAATGTATATCAAACGTGTAAATAATTAGTAGTAAATTGAATTGTACATTTGAAAATAATGTAAATTATCCTGAACTTGTTTTAATTGTTGTAGTTGTGTAGTACTCTTCTTCACGAACTAAACGCTTCAAATGGTACATGATTTGAACTCCGGATGAGTGATTATGGTTCGAACAAGTCAGCTTGTGAATGACTGAATTCTGCTCGCGCGAATCTATTTTCTACCTGATTTTGTGGCATGAGAAGCATAGATGACCTCGGCTTCAGCATGAGAAAGAAGACAACAATGGGCATCGAGGTTAGCTGAAGACGTGGAGACGTGAAGAGAAATTGATTTGTCAGCACTTTTAGAGAGAGTAAAGAAATTTGTTATGAGAGAGATTGAAAGAGAGAGAATAGAATTATAGCAACCGATAAATCAATTAGGGCATCCCACCACTTGTGACGCCCCGGTCCGGCGGGTACAGAGACGTCACTCTGCGACGTATATACGTAGGTCAAAAATACCCTCACTTATATACGCTAAGCATCAGTACAAGAAAGAATCAGAGCCGAAGCACAGTGTGTAATATACATTCCACAGAATAGCACAGTACATGATTATCACAGAGAGTGATACAATAATACATAAATATTTCATCACCATAAATACAAAAGTATGTAATCATGAAGAGATATACAAAATTGAGAGGTGCTCACGAGTAGCAGAGGACCTCGGAGCCAACAGGAGGAAAGCTAGGAGGAAGAACTACATCAATGTTCTGAGTTTCTGCTGCACTCCGTATCACTATGGGAGGATTCGCTGCGTACTCTGATCAGTTACAGAAAGATCACCATGGTTCAGACCCCAGATCTGAACATGAGAATCCAAGGTTGTCAGATGCAACCCGCGAGTACATATAATGAAGCCAGATGGCGTGCATAATAGGTGTACGTGTATATGATCAAGTGACGTGATTCATTATGCAGGTACAAGAGATAACAAATGATATAAGGTAAATTAAATGAACGACAGTAAATCATATATATCGATAAATTTGAAACTGATAACATACATGGAAGGCAGTATGAAGCATAAGTACATATAAACTGCAGTAAAACAAGTTAAACATGCGATAATACAAGTATGGACAAAACTAGTTGTACAAGCTCAGATTATGGGGTTCACGGGACTGATACGTCAGGGGATAATCCAAATAAGGAAACCCTCATCTATATACAACATATCTCATGTCGCCATCGTCTGAGTTTATAAACTTGAGTGCCCTAAGAGTAACAGAATTATAGTGTGTCTGGAGTAATCATGGTATCACAGAGGGTCATGTGTTATAAACCAGGGTGTCGACTTAGAGCATAACACTATGACTGGAGAACATAAAGGTGTTGCATTTTAATTTACCCATTAATAATACTTAGTACCGTTTGTATTTTAATCGCCTCCCTACAAGCGCCTCACATCACCGATAGTCATACTAGAGTTCGCACTCTGTAAACTTACCCGGGTCTGATATGTGAGTATCAGGACCGAATAAAGGAGAGACCAAATATCACACGTTCCTAATATTATTACTGTTTCTTACATTCTTATGTTATTCTTGTCCTTTCCACCGCGTCCCACAACACCGACAGTTCACACTGGAGCCTGCACTTCCAGTAGAACTTATCCGAACTCCGATATGCACGTACCATTATTCGAATAGGGGAGAGACCAAATAACACATGCTCCAGGCGTTATCATTGTACAGGTATGTGTGTGTGTGTTAATGACACTGAGGATGCTTATCACACTAACACCAGGCGGTACAGGCAGGAGGGAGAAAGTAGCCCTTCAGATTCAAGAGGTGGCCCCCACCACGTGTGGTGTGACACTTTGCTCCATGTGGCACTTTGCTCTGAGGGTTGATACAGGAGGTAGCCCCACAGATTCAAGAGGTGGCCCCCACAGATTCAAGAGGTGGCCCCCACCACGTGTGTGGTGTGGCACTGTGCTCTGTGTGGCACTTTGCTCTGTGTGGGGAATAGATTCTAGAGGTGGCCCACACGGATTCAAGAGGTGGCCCCCACCACGTGTGTGATGTGGCACTTTGCTCCGTGTGGCACTTAGTTGCATTCAGGAACCACCGGACGCTAGCACGATTGTGGGATACATCCTCTTCATCCCGACACCAGGCATGCTCTGCCGGACGCCGAAATGATTGTGCTATTAACAAGAGCATGAGTACAGGACATACAGGAGTACAGGAGATACAGGAGTACAAGAGTACAGGAGATACAGGAGTACCAGATGTCTGGTAATAATATAATAATCATGCATATGCCAGGTAATACAAGTGTCAGGTGTCAAGTATAACATGTCAAGTACTGGTGTTATATGTATCATGTGTCAAGTATAGCATGGCAAATACTGGTGTCATATATCAGGGTCAGGTATAGCATGGCAAGTATCGGGGTCAGATATCAAGTGTCAAGTATAGCATGGCAAGTACCAGTGTCATATATCAGGGTCATGTATAGCATGGCAAGTATCGGGGTCAGATATCAAGTATCAAGTATAGCATGGCAAGTACCGGTGTCATATCTCAGGGTCAGGTATAGCATGGCAAGTACCGGTGTTATATATCATGTATCAACTATAGCATGGTAAGTACTGGTGTTATATATCATGTGTCAACTATAGCATGGCAAGTACCGGTGTTATATATCAGGTGACAAGTATAGCATGTCAAATACCGATGTCATATTTCAAGTGTCAAATATAGCATGGCAAGCACCGGTGTCGATATCAAGTGGTAAGTATAGCATGGCAAGTACCGGTGTCGGGTATCATATGTCAAATATAGCATGGCAAGTACTGGTGTCGGGTATCATGTTTCAAATATAGCATGACAGTACTGGTGTATACATGTAAGGGTCAGGTAATTAATATGTCGGTGAGAGTCACAACATCAAATATCAAGTATCAACCGGTTACATCACATGGTATAGGAGAATGGTATAAACATTTCAAACTCTGCACTACCATTTTTATAATAATAAATTTATCTTTTAATTAGTTGTGCGGAGCCGAGTAAAGCGGGAGCAGATCTGGGCATACCCGGTATAATACCGTTCGACAAAGTATAATAATGGCCGGAAGCTATTTATAAAGCATGATAATCATTTATATAACATATACTAACTTATATAAAGAAACATCATATATTAAAATCCAGATAATAATTATTAGACATGGAACTATGGTAATAAAGTAAGGTGTGAAAGAAATGTACTCACCTAGCACCGGATGAAATACCGAGAAAATCGGTGAAAATCCGCAAACACGTTCAAGCAAGCTACTAACCCATGTATATATATTAATATATACTCATATATATATATTATATATATATTATATAAATAAATATTATAGAGGGAATGAGAGAGGAGAGAGAAAGTTATAGGAAGGAAAGAGAGGAGGGAAAATTGGGTATTTTTAGAAAGAAATTTGGAATTAAAAGGGGAGGGGTATGGGTTGTAATTATAGGAAAATAATTTGGGGATGAGGTGGAGGGTTTTTTAGAGAAGTGGAAAGTTAGTATTTATTTAGGGAAAAGAAAGAGAAAAGAAAAGAAAGAAAGAATGAAGGAAAGAAGAAGGAAAGAAGAAAGAAAGAAAAGAAAAATGGAGGGGAGGGGGAGGTGATGATGGGGTGGTTGGAATGGTGAATTTGGAGGAGGTGGTGGCGAATTTTGGAGGAGGAAGGGAGGTGGTGGTGATGGTTTTTGATGAAATTGGAGAAGGCGGGGAGTTGGTGGAGGTTGAAGGAGGTGGTGGAGTGGAGAGGGGGGTGTGGGGGAGTGGATGGCCGGCCTAGGGGCGGCGGCGGCGGTGGTTGTTGTGATGGTGGAGGCGGCGGCCATGGGTTGGGTGCGTTGGGTTTGTTTTGGTTGAAGAAGTTTTGAAATTGAAATGGGAATGGAAAGGAGAAGGAAGATGGAAGGAGATTTAATGGGGAGGAGAAGAAAATGTAATAATGAAATGGGGGAAAAGAGAGGGGCTGCAGCAGCAGGGGAGCAGGCGGCTGGGCTGCGGCTGCGCTGTGGCAGGGGGGCGGTTGTAGAGTGGGGAAGTCAAAGGAAAAAGAAAAGAAAGAAAGAAAAGGAAAGAAATAAGGGAAAGGGGAAAAAATAAGGAAAAGAAAAGAAATTAGTAAAAAAATTCTATTATTAAATTATTAATTTATTAAAATATCTGGGAGTATAAAGTAGGGGATTAGACAAGAAAAAAGTAAGAAAAGAAATTATCGGTAAAAATATTATTATTTTAATAGGGCGAAAATTTGACTGTTTCAGAAACGATCCAAAAAATTCTCAAAAATATAAAATATTATTCTAAGATGCCTGGTGAAATTGGATTTGAGAAATTCAATATAATTTTCAAATTAAAAATCCTGAATCTTTCGGCGATACCAGCCGACACCAGAATCGGTCAAATTTTGAAAATTTAGAAAAATCCCAAAAAATGAATTTAGATAGTAAATAAAATTCTAAGAAGTAACGTGAAAGCCGTTTTTAAAAATTCAATCCCGTTTGAAAATTAAAAATCCGGGAATCAATCAGCGATGCCAACCGCACTCGTTTTAGAGATTTTGCAGAAAAATTCTAGAAAATTTCAAAAAATTATGAAAAATCTAAAATATTAGAAAACAATCTCTGAAACTAAAATCGATCAAATCAGACTACCAGAAAGGTCAAATCGGGCTACTGGCTGGTATCGGGTTCCCAGTCCGGGTCAGGGCTGACTTTAGGGCTGAGAATCCCGATCCGATACACAATAATATAAGTAATCACAACTCGAAAACACATACAGGAAGAAAACTAAATTAATACGATCGAAAAATTTTGGGACACGTATCTGGGTACGTATCCCGGGAATGGGGTGCTACAATCTACCCACCTAACAAAAATTCGTCATCGAAATTTGTATAAGGAGGGAGATGAACACGGAAGAGACTAGAATCAAGGATGATATTATGATAAAGTGAAAAGGACAAGGGAGATTACCAACTCAGAACACAAAATATCTGAGTTGATCAAAGGAATGATGGGAAGAAGCTGAAATGATAGAAGGGTCTCAGGATCCAAGGAAAAGATTGCAAGGAAGGAATAGATAACACCGTACTTGCGATTGGAATGTATATTCAAGACTCATGCTCTCCAGCTGCTGATTAATACATTATTAATCTGCCAATTGGTTGTACTGAGGATGTTAGAACCTAGGCTCTGATACCACCCTGTGACGCCCCGGTCCGGCGGGTACGGAGACGTCACTGCGACGTATATACGTAGGTCAGAAATACCCTCACGTGTATACGCTAAGCATCAGTACAAGTAAGAATCAAAGGCGGAAGCACAGTGGTAATATACATTCCAACAGAAATAGCACAAGTACATGATTATCACAGAGAGTGATACAATAATACATGAATATTTCATCACCATAAAATACAAAAGTATATAATACATGAAGAGATATACAAAAACTGAGAGTTGCTCACGAGTAGCAAGAGGACCTCGGGAGCCAAACAGAAGAAAAGCTGGGAGGAAGACTACATCGATGTCCGAGTTTCTGCTGCACTTCGATCACTATGGGAGGATCCGCTGCGTACTCTGATCAGCTACAAAAAGATCACCATGGTCCAGACTCCAAAATCTGAACATGAGAATCCAGGGTTGTCAGATGCAACCCGCGAGTAAAGATAATGAAGCCAGATGGCGTGCATAACAGGTGTACGTGTACATGATCAAGTGACGTGATCCAAGTATGCAGGTACAAGAGAAAACAAATGATATAGGGAAATTAAATGAACGATAGTAAATCAATATATCGATAAATCTGAAACTGAAAACATGCATGGAAGGCAGTATGAGAGCATAAGTACATATAAACATGCGGTAAACAAGTTAAACATGCGATAAATATAAGATGGACAAACTAGTTGTACAAGCTCAGATTATGGGTTCACGGGACTGATACGTCAAGGGGATAATCCAAATAAGGAAACCCTCATCTATATACAACATATCTCATGTCGCCATCGTCTGAGTTTATACAACTTGAGTTGCCCTAAGAGTAACAGAATTATAGTGTGTCTGGAGTAATCATGGTATCACAGAGGTCATGTATTATAAACCAGGGTGTCGACTCAGAGCATAACACTATAACTGGAGAATATAAAGGTGTTGCATTTTAATTTACCCAATAATAATAATTAGTACTGTTTGATATTTTAATCGCCTCCCTACCAGCGCCTCACATCACCGATAGTCCATACTAGAGTTCGCACTCTGTAGAACTTACCCGGGTCTGATATGTGAGTATCAGGACCCGAACAAAGGAGAGACCAAATATCACACGTTCCTAATATTATTACTGTTTCTTACATTCTTATGTTATTCTTGTCCCTTTCCCACCAGCGTCCCACAACACCGACAGTTCACACTGGAGCCTGCACTTCCAGTAGAACTTATCCGAACTCTGATATGCAGGTACCATTATTCGAAAAGGGGAGAGACCAAATAACACATGCTCCAGGCGTTATAATTGTATAGGTATGTGTGTGTGTGTGTGTTAATGGCACTGAGGATGCTTATCACACTAACACCAGGCGGTACAGGCAGGAGGGAGAAAGTAGCCCTTCAGATTCAAGAGGTGGCCCCCACCACGTGTGTGGTGTGGCACTTTGCTCCATGTGGCACTTTGCTCTGAGGGTTGATACAGGAGGTAGCCCCACAGATTCAAGAGGTGGCCCCCACAGATTTAAGAGGTGGCCCCCACCACGTGTGTGGTGTGGCACTTTGCTCTATGTGGCACTTTGCTCTATGTGGGAAATGGATTCTAGAGGTGGCCCCCACGGATTCAAGAGGTGACCCCCACCACGTGTGTGATGTGACACTTTGCTCCGTGTGGCACTTAGTTCCATTCAGAAACCGCCGGACGCTAGCACGATTGTGGCATACATTCTCGTCATCCCGACACCAGGCATGCTCTGCCGGACGCCGGAATGACTATGCTATTAGCAAGAGCATGAGTACAGGAGATACATAAGTACAGGAGATACAGGAGTACAGGAGATACAGGAGTACTAGATGTCTGGTAATAATATAATAATCATGCATATGCCAGGTAATACAAGTGTCAGGTGTCAAGTATAACATGTCAAGTACCGGTGTTATATATATCATGTGTCAAGTATAGCATGGCAAGTACCGGTGTCATATATCAGGGTCAGGTATAGCATGGCAAGTATCGGGGTCAGATATCAAGTGTCAAGTATAGCATGGCAAGTACAGGTGCCATATATCAGGGTCATGTATAGCATGGCAAGTATCGGGGTCAAATATCAAGTATCAAGTATAGCATGGCAGGTACCGGTGTCATATATCAGGGTCAGGTATAGCATGGCAAGTACCGGTGTTATATATCATGTATCAACTATAGCATTGTAAGTACCTGTAACGCCCCGTTCCTAAAGATACGGAGACGTTATGGCGACGCATATACGCGAGGAAAATACCCCACGTATACACGCTAAGCCTAAAAGTAACCTGAATAAGCTATAATTCAGAACTAATGTAATCATCGACCACTACAATAATACATATATGACTACACAGGATCTGAAATGAATGAGGAATAGAATAACAGGTTAAATGTGATGAACAAGAATCAAGAAATAATAGCAGGAAAAAGAAAATGTAAGAGTACCAGAATCAAAGGGAGGGAGAATCCAGCTCCTCGCATTATGGACGGTCTCAACGGACACCTGCACAATAAAAACAATCGTCCAATATCTGGACGTGCAAATCCAGGGTCGTCAGATCGCGACCATGGTGAGTGTGTGTGTAAAAGGGAAAAGCTCGTGCAGAAGAACAATGTGCATACATAATAATAACAGATAACTGAAAGCACTAAATAATATGATAAACACCGAATAACAACATGTATGTAGAACAAGGCAGCTAACATAACTGTAAACAACAACTAAAGTTATGGTGTGTAACCTAGCATGTCACTAGTCTGTTATACAATCCGGTCATGGTTATAGTTATATGTCTATCACAGTGATATAAATGTACAGTCAGGCGATTAATGTCAGTCACAATACATTAACAGTTCATTATCAGTTATTATGTCAGCGAACACCAATTGCCACCTGTAATAGACGCATCCCATACTACGCCTACTACACGTGTCAATCAGGGTCCTAAGTTATTGAAATTAATAGAAGAGACTTTGTCCATGCTTTAGGTGGGTCCCGTACATACCCGGGACCACGGCCTCAGTTTCCTGGCGCTGAACCAGGTCGTACCGCTAGGTACTCAGTAACAGTAACAGTAATCTCACTATGAAAACAGTGGAACAGTAACAGTACAGATGGGATGTCAGTCATCCCCCAGGAACCCTGCAGTGGAACCCTCAGTCGGCTGCGCAACCTGTATCCTAGGTCCACCCAAAATACTGACGCTGTCTCCTCCATCAATTTCCCCAATCCCGGTGTAAGTTGTTCAATTACTTTATTATTCATTCAATTCAGTTAAATCAGTCAATGTCCATGTTCTCTAGAATACTGGGACGATACGGTGACAGTAACAATAACAGTACAGTAACAGTAAATCAGTAATCGTATACACGGTGAACAATATCAGTAACAATGAACAGTAACGGTAACCGTGTATACGATGAACAGTATAACTGTACCGGGGTTACGGTCAAACAATTATTTCCCAGTAACTTCAATAACATGAATTTATACAATAATGAATCCAGATACTGTTCAATAGACAATCTAATCTAGAACCAGTCAATATCTCATATCCATCTTCTAAGTCATCAATAACCAGATCGATCAATAGCTATCATAAAACTCTGAACATATATATAATCACCAATATCAATGAGATCACTCTCATAATAACTCTATCTCCCTGACTGAATTGATCAGTCACTATACATGAAGCACACGGTATGTCCTTAATATCAACAAGTCAACAAACTCCATAATCATAACTACAGAAGAAACATCCTCAAACAACATGCGGTCTAAAATATCTATTCTTGGTACTCAAAATCAACAACATATCATCTAAACAAATCCCAAATGGTCACAACTATAAACCAACTACGTCAATCTCATCTTAATACAAATCAGGCTCCAATATAAAGAATATAGATTCTGGATAACCTCCAACTCAAGATCAATCTAAGTCACAACTCAACTAATAGGGTCATATCTGATATGTCCTTAATACTCAACTAATAAAGTCACGTCCAACTACTGATCATCATTCAATGTAAATAACATAAGTCTCAGGTCAATCCAAAGTCAACACAACCCACTCATGATTCCAATAGTTACATGCTCAATAAGTATCAATACAAATCAAGCAATCTGATATGATCGTTATCCCATCATATATCAATAATCAGCACTAGTCCTCTCACTCCAACAATCTATTCTGATTTCCAAGTCTTCGCAAATCACCACTCCTATTAAGATCAATCATTATATCCCAACAATTGGTAACATACTATATACATGCATCTAAGTTCTATTAGATCAAGTCATTAATACCAATATCCATCTCTTGAAGTCACATTCATCCATCAATAATCAATACATAACTCCTGGGCGAAGTTCATAATCCAAAGATGACTATACCTAGCTGACAGGCCAATACTAGTCGACTAGGGAATTAAGTAGTCGACTAGAGAAGGAGTTAGTCGACTACAAGGGTAGCCCAAGTCGACTACACCAACTGCTAGTCGACTATAAAGATGATCAAGTCGACCAGCAGGGAAAACAGAGAGTTAATACATTCCTGGGAAGAAACCTAGTCGATTAGGGGTGCTGGATAAGTCGACTAACAGAGTATTAGTCGACTAATATCAGGTATTGGTCGACTAATATCTCTGCCAGGGCAGAGAACAGAGGCGCATCAACGCCTGATCTCACATACAATTAAATATATATACATATCCTCTCTTGCACATATCAATGCATAGAAATTCTACATCACATGCTAATTCATACCACACGCATAAACACATCTAGAAACACGAAATTAAATAAAGAAAGAGGGAGGAAGAGACACTCACATTGGGTGTCGTTCGCTGCTGTGCGCGTCAAGGGCCGAGTCGTTGCCGCGGTCGCTGTGGTGCCGTTCCTCGCTATCGGACTGCATGGGAGGGTGGCCAGGGTGCTGGAGAAGGCCACCGTGCCGGTCTCTGACGACGGCCTGGCGTGGATCAGGAGAACTCGCTGCTCGGCCAAGAGGGGCTCCAGCTGCTTGTCGAGGTGCTGATCTGTTGGTTGCCTCTGCTGCTGATTGCCTGGGGGCTGGACACGGCAAGGAGGAGCTCCGGCGGCCTGTTGGTGATCTGCAGTCGCTGCTGGTCTGGACAGCGCCCAGGAGAAGGAATCTGGGGCGCAGCAAGGAGGTGTTGCTGCCACCTGCTTTTGCTGCTGTGGTGGTGGTGCGGCTTGGAGAGGCTGCCGAGCTCGCTGGTTGCTGGTGGATGGGGCTGCACTCATCCCTGGGCGCTGTTGCACGCGCAGGGGAGGAGCCCGGCGCCGGTGCGGCCTGCCAGGTGGAGGGATCCGGCCTAGATCTGAACTGTGGCGCTGCCGTGTGCGCTGTTGAGGCATGGCAGAGGTCTGGACGGCCAGGGGAGGGGCAGCCTGGACATGGAGACGACTGAATGTGGAAGGAGATGATCGGCCAAGGAGGGGGCTGCTACGCTCTGGACTGCGCACAGGCAGGAAGGTGATCTGCCATGGAGAAGAAGGGGATCTGCTCTGGTGGAGATGGGCAGGGGCTGCTGTTATGGTGCAGCTGGAGTTGTTGGGATTGGGGAGAGGATTAAGGGAGAGAAAATCATGGGATTAGGTTGGGATTTTGAGAAGATTTTGGGGGGATTAGATTAGGATCTGATCTTGTAGGTTTGGGTTGTGGGTTTGATCAAAAGGGTAATGGGTTTATACAAATGGGTTGGATTAGGAATAGGAAATTGGGTATAGGCTAGTGGGTCCAAGAACAAAGAGTATGGGAGAAGTCAAGGAGGAGAAATACTGATACAAACACAATAATTACTTTACGAAAAAAATACGAATAAAAAAATATAAATTTACAGTATCAAAACTTAGGGATATTACAGTACTGGTGTTATATATCATGTGTCAACTATAGCATGACAAGTACCGGTGTTATATATCAGGTGGCAAGTATAGCATGTCAAATACCGGTGTCATATATCAAGTGTCAAATATAGCATGGCAAGCACCGGTGTCGATATCAAGTGGTAAGTATAGCATGACAAGTACCGGTGTCGGGTATCATATGTCAAATATAGCATGGCAAGTATTGGTGTTGGGTATCATGTGTCAAATATAGCATGGCAAGTACTGGTGTATACATGTAAGGGTCAGGTAACTAATATGTCGGTGAGAGTCACAACATCAAATATCAAGTATCAACCGGTTACATCACATGGTATAGGAGAATGGTATAAACATTTCAAACTCTACACTACCAATTTTATAATAATAAATTTATCTTTTAATTAGTTGTGCGGAGCCGAGTAAAGCGGGAGCAGTCTGGGCATACCCGGTATAATACCGGTTCAACAAAGTATAATAATGGCCGGAAGCTATTTATAAAGCATGATAATCATTTATATAACATATACTAACTTGTATAAAGAGACATCTTATATTAAAATCCAGATAATAATTATTAGACATAAAACTATGGTAATAAAGCAAGGATTGAAAGAAATGTACTCGCCTAGCACCGGATAAAATACCGAGAAAGCGAAAATCCGCAAACACGTTCAAGCAAGCTACTAACCCATGTATATATATTAATATATACTCATATATATATTATATAAATAAATATTATAGAGGGAATAAGAGAGGAGAGAGAGAGGAGAGAGAAAGTTGTAGGAAGGAGAGGGGGGAAATTGGGTATTTTTAGAAAGAAATTGGAATTAAAAGGGGAGGGGTATGGGTTGTAATATAGGAAAGTAATTTGGGGATGAGGTGGAGGGTTTTTTAGAGAAGTGGAAAGTTAGTGTTTATTTAGGGAAAAGAAAGAGAAAAGAAAAGAAAGAAAGAATGAAGAAGAAAAAAGAAAGAAAGAAAAGAAAAATGGAGGGGAGGGGGAGGTGATGATGGGGTGGTTGGAGTGATGAATTTGGAGGAGGTGGTGGTGAATTTTGGAGGAGGAAGGGAGGTGATGGTGATGGTTTTTGATGAAATTGGAGAAGGTGGGGAGTTGGTGGAGGTTGAAGGAGTGGTGGAGTGGAGAAGGGGTGTGGGGGAGTGAATGGCCAGCCTAGGGGCGGCTGGCGGCGGCGGCGGTAATGGTGGAGGCGGCGGCCATGGGTTGGGTGCGTTGAGTTTGCTTTTGATTGAAGAAGTTTTGAAATTGAGATGGGAATGGAAAGGGAAGGAAGATGAAAGGAGATTTAATGGGGAGGAGAAGAAAATGTAATAATGAATTTGGGGGGGGGGGGGGGGAAGGAGAGGGGCTGCAGCAGTAGGGGAGCAGGTGGCTGGGCTGCGGCTGTCCTGTGGCAGGGGGCGGTTGCAGAGTGGGGGAAAGTCAAAGGAAAAAGAAAAGAAAGAAAAGGAAAGAAAATAAGGGAAAAGGGAAAAAATAAGGAAAAAAAAAGAAATTAGTAAAAAAATTTCTATTATTAAATTATTAATTTATTAAAATATCTGGGAGTATAAAGTAGGGGAGTAGACAATGAAAAAGTAAGAAAAGAAATTATCGGAAAAAATATTATTATTTTAATAGGGCGAAAATTTGACTGTTTCAGAAACGATCCAAAAAATTACAAAAATAGAAAATATTATTCTAAGATACCTAATGAAATCAGATTTGAGAAATTCAATATAGTTTTCAAATTAAAAATCTTAGAATTTTCCGACGATATCCGCCCAGAACAGAATCGGTCAAATTTTGAAAAATTTAAAAAAATCCCAAAAAATGAATTTAGATAGAAAATGAAATTATAAGAAGTAACGTGAAAGCCGTTTTTGAAAATTCAATCCCGTTTGAAAACTAAAAATCCGGTAATCAGTCAGCGATGCAGACCGACACCGGTTTTGGAGATTTTGCAGAAAAATTCTAAAAATTTCAGAAAATCATGAAAAATATAAAATATTAGAAAACAGTCTCTGAAACTAAAATCTGTCAAATCAGACTACCAGAAAGGTCAAATCGGGCTACTGGCTGGTATCGGGTTCCCGGTCCGGGTCAGGGCTGACTTTAGGGCTGAGAATCCCGATCCGATACACAATAATATAAGTAATCACAACTCGAAAACACATACAGGAAGAAAACTAAATTAATACGGTTGAAAATTTTTGGGACACGTATCTGGGTACGTATCCGGGAATGGGGTGCTACACCACTGATCGAGGTCCAATAGGGCATTCCACCGCTACTAGAAAGAGGATTCATGATCGATAGCAAACTCACAAAGAGAATATCAACTTTTCATTGATTTTATTGATTGTTCATCGAAAAAGTGAATACATTGGGGCCTTTATATAAGTTACAAAATTGTACTCTTTTATTTCTATTTGGGTTACATAATCATATTCTCAAAAGAAATCAAAAGTTTAAAGAAAGAAAAATACATGAAAAGAAAGCTTACAGGAGAAGGAAACCAGAAACCTACTACAATTCTGATTACTAAAAATAAAAAAAAATAAGAAATATAAATTAGTAATCCTAATATTATTAAAACTACTGGATCTATCTTGAGTTGGCGCGTATTCTCTAACGATGATATATACGCCATGTCTTTGTTCTATTGTTCTCTAACAATGATGTATACGCCATGTCTATGTTCCGTTGTCTGCATCACTATCAAACATCAATTTTCCCTATCTCACCACATGTTCATTTGAGTCTACTGCAAGTCCAAAATGCAAACAAAGCAATAATGTTCAATTTACACCTAATACTAGTAAAAAAAAATAACATTAATAAAAAGAAGACAGATGTTAGTGCATGGATGATCATGATGCCCTTTGTTATATGTGTACAGAAGTTTGTGGAATTATTTATAGCTAGTACTGTGCAAATATAAAAAGGACAATAAACAATAGTTCAATTCACACTGAAGACTATTAAGAAGACATAAAGCTTGATAACTTCACAGTGGAGTAATCAGGCTAAAAGATTGGCGAGCCACGAGACATACTTTGCACATTGGTGCAACAAGAAGCACCCCATTCCACTCCTCTGGTTGTTTCAAGTGAACTTGAGAGCTGTTGGAAAGAGAGATTATTGTAGAGGAATTTGCCGAGGGTCGTCGAGATGATCGCCAAAGAAGTCGACGATGAAAGGCGAAGGGAACAGCAGCAGCAAAAAACAGGCTGGTCGGTCGACCGGGACCGGTCGACCGACATGCACAGCGTGCACATGATCAGAAGGCGGTCGACCGACTGGTCGACCGCAGTCCCTGACTGTAAGTGCCCAACTCTCTGTTGGGCACCCGGTCGGCCGCCCGGTCGACGGTAGAAGAAAGCGGTCGACCGACCGGTCGACCGCAGTCCCTGACTGTAAGTGCCCAACTCTCTGTTGGGCACCCGGGCGACCGACCGGTCGACCGGGGAAAGAGGTCGGTCGACCGCCCGGTCGACCGACAGTCGGGTGCGGGAAAAAAATCTGTTGTTTCGAAAATCAGGGTATTTAAGGCTGTTGTTTAATCTAGGGTTTTGTACCTGCGAAAAAGGATTTACTGGAGCTCTCTTGCATTCAAAGAGGCTGTTAGCAATTGTAATCATCTTCCTGGTAATTAATCTTTCCATTGGATTGCCCCGAGGACATAGGCATTGAGGCCGAACCTCGTTAATATTGTTGTTTGCGTTTTGTGCTTTCTTCTGGTGATTATTTGTGCTGTTGGGTGTTCTTTGTGCTTGGAGATTTGTGAGATCCTCAGTTGGTTGTTGTCACCGGGCACAACAAGTGGTATCAGAGCCAGGTTGCGCTTGGGATTTCTGAGAATTCGGAGGGCTCGAGATCTGATCCGGTGGAGATCGTGTGTCGATCTCAGATCAGAGGTATTGGTGTTCGTGGGATCGTGTGTCGATCTCAGGAGGACGCTAGAAGGGCTCGTGAAATCTGTGTTGGAGTAGATCAGAAGTGAAACTCGATCTAGGGTTTCAAGGGAAAGGTAAAAATCCAATTTTTATCAGAGTGTAGATCTATTTCAGTTGGTTGATTTTCCACATAGTTAGAGGATCAGAGAAATCGCAATGGCAGAAGAAATTGCATCGGTTAAGACAATGAATTCACACCCTAGGATTGAAGTTGTCAAGTTCAATGGCACTAATAACTTCGGGATGTGGAGATGCGAGGTTATGGATGCGCTGAACGCATCGAACCTCGAGGACACTCTCCTATTGGAGAAGAAGAAGAGCACGACCACTGATGAAGAGTGGGCGAAGATGAACAGGTCGGCATGTAGCTTGATACGTTCATGTTTGTCGCAAGACATAAAATATTTTGCACAACATGAGACGTCGGCAAAGAAGCTGTGGGACACCCTTTCAAAGAAATACCTGACTAAGAGTATTGAGTTCAGGTTGCAGCTTAAGAGTAGGCTGTACAGTTTCAAATGAAGAAAGGGAGCACAGTGAATGAGCACATCAACCGATATGCTAAGCTTCTTACAGACTTGGTAAACGTGGATGTCACGATAGAAGAGGAAGATAAGGCGATCATCTTTCTGAACTCACTCCCGATGGAGGAGTATAAGACATTCACTCTGACCTTCATCAATGGAAGGCAGACCTTGGATTATGATGAAGTGTCGTCTGCACTGACTAGCTATGAGACGAGGAAGAAGGGGAGACATCCTTCTAGGTCAAGCTCATCGGCAGAGGTACTGGAAGTAAGAGGCAGGGGTTCATCGCGGAAGGGCAAGGAGGTTAGAGGAAGATCGAAGTCCAGGCCGGGCTTCAGGGATCTCAAGAGAAATCAGTGTGCTTTCTGCAAAGAGATTTGGCACTGGAAGGTGGACTGTCCGAAGTTCAAGGGAAAGAAAAAAGAATCAAAGTCTGAGGAAAATCTCGCAAAAGTGGTAAATACTGCAAGCAGTAAATCACAGGCAGATGGATCGGATTCGGATTCTTCGGTGTTCTCTTTTTCAGTTACTACGCCCATCATAGGCTACTAGGGTGAAAACGAGTGGATCTTGGGTACAGGTGCAACATATCATGTATGCCCAAATCGAGACTGGTTTACCAGTTTTGAGAAGCTGGAGGGGTGTTCGGTCGTCATGGGCGATGATCATCCGTGCGTCATGGAGGGTGTTGGCACTATTCCAATCAGAATGTTCGATGGGATGGTGAGGGAGCTGAAAGAAGTGAGGTATGTACCTCAGTTGAAGAGGAACTTGATTTTTGTAGGAGCTTTGGATTCATTGGGCCTTGGAGTGTCTATTAAGGAGGGAGTCCTTAGAATGACAAAGGGTTCGATGGTGGTGTTGAAGGCTGATCGTCGGAACAACTTGTACTACTTGAAGGGTAGTACGGTGACAGCACAGGTGGCAGCTTCTACCAGTCAAAAGGAAGATTCAACCCGGCTGTGGCACATGAGGCTGGGTCATGCAGGAGAGAAGTCAATGCAAGCTCTTGCGAGGCAAGGGTTGCTGAAGGGTGCCGAGACCTGCAAGATGGATTTCTGTGAGTATTGCATCATCGGCAAGAAGACCAAGGTGAAGTTTGGCACAGCTTCACACTGCACAAAGGGTATTCTTGACTATGTTCACACGGATGTATGGGGACCTACCAAGACTGCATCGATTGGAGGTAACCACTTTTGACGCCATGCTTAATGAAAAAGATTCATTAGAAAATAAAATGGCATGCTTAGAAAAAGAAAACAATGATTTGAAAAATGAGAATGTTTCTCTTATGTCTAAATTAAATGATCTTTGTAAAGGGAACACCATTTTGAAAGATAAACTTGATATGGTGAAAAAACAAAAAGAAGTTGTTTTTCAAGAAAATAAATCTTTGAAAAGAAAAATTTGTGAAAAAGATTTGTTTCACAAAAGAAAAGGTAAAATGATCATATATCTCATCATGCTTTACATGCCACCACAAATGAGATAAATATTTTGAAAAATAAAATGGATAATTGAGTTCAACTTTGAACTCTTGTGCATTTAACCATACTAAGTTGGAGTCAATGTTTTCAAAGAAACAAACTCCTCATGTTCATGCACATCACTCTCATCATCATGCTTATGTTGCACAACATGATCACATTCCTACACATAAGCATACTAAGGTGTACATATGTACACATTGTGGCCGCAAAGGCCATTTAGCAAAGTTTTGTTATGATAATATTAATTCTCTAAATTTTGCTAATTATAAAAGATTTTGGGTTCCTTACAAGTCTAACCCCAAAGGACCCAAGAAAATATGGGTACCAAAACCCCCACCTTTTGCTTTTGATGTAGGTGAGGGCTCTCACAAAACGTGAGAGAATTGGTGCCTTGGTAGTGGATGCAATGGACTTGATGGACATACATTTGGACGCATCGCTATCAAGGAGCTTTGGTGGGACAACCACCATGATTGGAGCTTTGGAGTTGGTAACACTCTCTAAACTCCTACTTTTATTTACATGCTTTTAATTTCATATATCATATAGCATGCTCATGTTTTTATGATTTATCGTGCCTCATGTGGTATTTACATGTTTAAATGTAGATTTTGTCAAACTTGCATGTATACATATACAAATAGTGAATTACAATTGATTCATATATAGTTGAACTTCATGCTCATTTGTATCCACTTTATGCATATGTATAATCTAGTTTTGATGATTCTCTTTTATACATGGTTTGCCTATTTTAGTAATTTACTTCATGTATATGTATTTTAAATTCAAATCTAATAAATATACATGTATACCCGTGAGTCTCTTGCCTTCATGCAAATACATTTGATAGACTCTTTTAATATTTGGGATATGTGTATTGTTAGGATTGGATAAATCATACATATACCTAGAAGTTTGTTGATTTTATGAAAAATGATTTTGAATTGAATTGTTAAAATTGTGTCTTATGAGCTTCATTGACTATTTTCATAAAAATGCTATTTACATGATCGTTTAACACTCACACTTTTGTTAAAATCATTTTTGAGCCTTATAGACCATGAGTGCTTAAATTTTTGTGTATCTAGTTATGTTTATGAAAAACATAAGATTTGATATATTTGAGGGATCTTTAACTAGTTTTTCAAAAACAATTTATACTAGTTATTTTTCCTCAAATAATTTTTGAGATTTACACATGATTCTATTTTTCTCAAAATTTGATGCTTCATTTATTGAATATTAGTTTATATGTTTGTTTTATCAACACTAGGATTTATACTTATACATATCGTGGGCCACAAATAAATCTATTTATATTTGTGCTTGAATGCTTATTTGAACCCATGAAATGTGCTTGTATTGCTTGGTTTTGATGATACATACATTTTTAAACTTGTATTCCCACTTTTGGATTTGATTTATAATCATGTGTTTTTCATTTCATGTATATGTGTATTTTGCCAAACTTTAAGATATACATGTATACCTCTTGAGTCATTTGCCTTTAATGCAAATCTATTTATATGGACTCAATTGTGTTAAGAGATATGTATGTATGCTTATTGTGTTGTCAAAACATACATATATCTTGAAATATAAATTTTTTTTTAAAAAAAAATGTGTGATGATTTAAAGGAATATTGAGATTTATTGACATTACTTTTTGCTTTATTCTTGCTTGAAGGATTTCGTACTAGTTTTAAAATATTTTCATATTAACTAGTGCAATCTCTTCATATGATAGAGTATATGATATGCTTACTCGTCAATTGGTATCATTGGATATTTTCAATTGGTATCAATATGATTTCTATATACTCATATTTTGATTATATGTATGTGTGCCTTCAAATTCAAATTATATCAATTTTTATTGGTATTATCTTTTCATACATATATGTGATCTATTTGCTAAGCTTAATTTAACTTTCCATTGTTCTTAAAGCTTATGCAATATGTTTTCAAGATTGATATCAAAATAAAAAAATATGTTGATTTGATATCTCAAAATGTGTTTTATTAAGTAAGTTCAAAATTTTAAAGGAAAATTCAAAATTTTTGATTTGTATTTCCTATATGCAAGGAGAGCTTAACATCTCTCTTACATATAGATTCATGTTGAGTATATTATAAATTGAGGAGCTTGACAACTCTTCTTTATATGATATACGTGTGTAGGGGGAGCTTCACATCTCCTCTTATGCATTACATAATATGTGTTATGTGAGTTAGGGCTTGTCATCCCTTCTTCATGTAATGCATATGTATAGGGAAGCTAACTTAGCGTCTTCCTCTTCATGGATGTATATCGCATATAAATCTCTATTGATTGATTTGTATTACCCCTTCTTGATCTTTTTGTTTTTGACAAAAAGGGGAGAAAAATTTGTTTGACTTGTTTTTACTTTGAACCCTTTGTTGATGAGTGACAAAAAGGGGGAGAAGTATTTGAGTATATATATGCATGTTTTCATTTAAGTATTTGAGTATATATATATGCATGTTTTTCATTGCTTAAGGGGGAGTAGTATTTGTCTTCCTTGTTATTTATGCATAGATGTTTTGTATTGCAAATAGGAGAAAAAGATTTTGATTTATGCTTGTTGCATGTTTTATCTCCATACTTGCATACATATTCATGTGCCTCATTGCCATATCTATTATTTTGGGTTATGCATGAGTTAAGGGGGAGCTTCCTTGAAGCTTTACTTTAATCCATACATATATAACTCCATGAGTTTTGTCATCATCAAAAAGGGGGAGATTGTTGGCCCAAAGGCCTATCACCCTAGTTTTGATGATGATCAACTCATGAAGTTATGTTTACTAATGATCTTGTGCTTAATTAGTGACAGATTCATTATCAAGATCTTAGTAGGTGCATAGCTCAACAAAGGACAAAATATCAAGATTTGGAGCTAGCACGGTGTGATCCAAGGAGCTTTTGGATCAAGCTTGGACCAAGTCAAGAAGATGAGAAGCCTTCAAGTGAAGACTTCAAGAAGATGAAGACTTGTGTCTAGGTATAAGATTTAGTTTTTGTTTTAGTTAAAAATGTAAAGGATAGATAGTTGGTGGATTGCTCAAGTATATATCACACACACACTCTTGATTTTAATGTCTTTTCATAAAAGAATTTTCAGATTTAGAAAAGACTTTCATTTTTGAAAAATATTGTTTTGGTTCTTGGTATTCAAAGTTATATGTTTCAACCAAAACCTAATTTAGAGCTTTATGACAAAAACATAGATATTACATTATGATTGTGTAGTGGATCATATCCATACACACTATGCTTTAAAATGAAATCAAATATCTTGTTTTTATATTTGTGAAGTTATGAAAACCAAGTTTGAAAAATACATGTTTTGATTTTTGATAAAATTTGCAAGACGCTGAAATGATATGAATATGTTGATGTATGTCTTGAAAATTTTTGTCACAAGTTTGGTTTTCAATATAGAATGATTAAAACAAGTTTATGGAATTTTTATAAGTGTTAAAAGATTTTAAAAAATTTTTAAACCAGTTTTTCAGACCTGGAACTGGCTGACAGGCTGGTCGGTCGACCGAGCGGTCGACCGCACCATGGCCGGTCGACCCACGGTCGACCGACGTGCACAGACTTGTGCATGTCTGTGCAGCACAGTGGTCCGGTCGACCGGACGGTCGACCGCTACAGAGAGTTCTGCTCTCGGGTTTTCTGGGTCGACCGGGCGGTCGACCGGAGGCTCCAACGGTCGGATTTTCGACCGTTGGCGGTCGACCGGGCGGTCGACCGGCAGCTCTGACAGACCCTAACGGTCATATTTTTCTGACCTCTATAAAAGGGGGTTTGGTCATTGTTTTGAGCGAAGATTTTTGGAGATTTCTAAGCCAGTTTTTCCCATCCTTTTAACAGAGTTTTCTCCACATATTTGAGTGCAAATACTTCCAATCAAAAGGGAAGAATTTATCAAGAGTGATTTAAAGTGTGATTCTTTGAGTTTTCCTCCACCTTTCTAATCCTTGATTTTCTCACACCACACTTGAGCATCCATTGTTATATCTATCCTATAGGAGAGTGTTGTAGTGAGAGTTTGTAATTGGTGATCAAAGTGTTGTAGATCACCAAAGTTTTCATCTTTGTACTTTGAGGAGATGGGCAAGTGTGCTCGTGGTGGTTTGAGTTCGGTTGTGAACTCTTTGGTTCGAGGTGCGGCCTCGGCAAGCTTGTGGGGCTTGCGGTGTGTACGGGACTAGAGAGTCCGAGGGCTTGTAGGTGTTGCGGCACCGAGGAGAGATCTATTAGGATCTTGCATAGTGAAAATCCTTCGTGTGTCGAAGGCGGGGATGTAGAGCAAGTGTGCTCGAACCTCGAAACAAACCCTTTGTGTTTGCGATTGCTTACTCTATCTCTCTCTCTCTCTCTCTCTCTCTCTCTTTGTCTCTTTTATATCTTGCATTCAATAATTGTCTTTATCATTTACATGCTTGATATATTCCCTTGTGCTCATAATTGCTATACTTGCTTGGGATTGTTGTTAACACTAGTATTCAACCAAGAGAGCCAACGCGGCACCTCATCCCATTCAAGGAGAATCTAGAGGAGCTTGTCCAGAGCTCTGCAAAGGGAATTCGGCAACACTCTTGAGTTATACATAAGTATTTAATTAAAAGAAGATTTAAATTGGTCATATTTGTTATAGCTTCCGCATTATTTGCATAATTTACCATTAAGTGACCATTAGATTAGCCATCACCTATTCACCCCCCCTCTAGGTGAACCTACAATTGGTATCAGAGCTTGGTACTCTGATTTGGGTCTAACAACCTAGAGTAAAAGATCCTCATTTTAGGCTAATCACAAGATTTTGTACACACACACACCATGGACTTCATGTCACCACCCACTTTTGACATCCTTAACATCCAAATTTGAAAGGTTAAGATGTCTTTGTACCTCAAAGCCTTAGGATTTCATGTCTATCTTGCCACCACTAATAATGCATATTCTTTAGATGGTAAGAATTTTAAGGCTAATGCAAAAGCCCTTCATGCTATCAAGTCAACCCTAAATGATAATTATTTATGTAGGGTTTCTAATGTTGAATCGGCTTTTGTAGTATGGAACATCATCACCTCCCTCGGCGAAAAAGATCTATACTATGCGGGGAGTGACTCAGACGTTGGAAGCGACACCTCCAACAAGTGCTACATGGTCCAAGGGGATAACCCCCTTGAGGTAAACTCCGAATCCGATGATGAGGACATGTCATATGATGAGCTATCTACTTTTTGTCATCTATTGCTTGAAAAATATGACATGATTAAAAAGGAAAATAAAATTTTGAAAAAGGATATTGCTTGCATGCATGTAGAACAAGACTCTTTTAAATCTAACATTGCATGTTTAGAAAAAGACAACAATAATTTGAAAAAGAATTTTGATGCCATGCTTAATGAAAAAGATTCATTAGAAAATAAAATGGCATGCTTAGAAAAAGAAAACAATGATTTGAAAATTGAGAATGTTTCCCTTATGTCTAAATTAAATGATCTTTGTAAAGGGAACACCATTTTGAAAGATAAAATTGATATGGTGAAAAAACAAAAAGAAGTTGTTTTTCAAGAAAATAAATTTTTGAAAAGAAAAATTTGTGAAAAGATTTTGTTTCACAAAAGAAAAGGAAAAATGATCATATATCTCATCATGCTTTACATGCCACCACAAATGAGATAAATATTTTGAAAAATAAAATGGATAATTTGAGTTCAACTTTGAACTCTTGTGCATTTAACCATACTAAGTTAGAGTCAATGTTTCAAAGAAACAAACTCCTCATGTTCATGCACATCACTCTCATCATCATGCTTATGTTGCACAACATGATCACATTCCTACACATAAGCATACTAAGGTGTACATATGTACACATTGTGGCCGCAAAGGCCATTTAGCAAAGTTTTGTTATGATAATATTAATTCTCTAAATTTTGCTAATTATAAAAGATTTTGGGTTCCTTACAAGTCTAACCCAAAGGACCCAAGAAAATATGGGTACCAAAACCCCCACCTTTTGCTTTTGATGTAGGTGAGGGCTCTCACAAAACGTGAGAGAATTGGTGCCTTGGTAGTGGATGCAATGGACTTGATGGACATACATTTGGACGCATCGCTATCAAGGAGCTTTGGTGGGACAACCACCATGATTGGAGCTTTGGAGTTGGTAACACTCTCTAAACTCCTACTTTTATTTACATGCTTTTAATTTCATATATCATATAGCATGCTCATGTTTTTATGATTTATCGTGCCTCATGTGGTATTTACATGTTTAAATGTAGATTTTGTCAAACTTGCATGTATACATATACAAATAGTGAATTACAATTGATTCATATATAGTTGAACTTCATGCTCATTTGTATCCACTTTATGCATATGTATAATCTAGTTTTGATGATTCTCTTTTATACATGGTTTTGCCTATTTTAGTAATTTACTTCATGTATATGTATTTAAATTCAAATCTAATAAATATACATGTATACCCGTGAGTCTCTTGCCTTCATGCAAATACATTTGATAGACTCTTTTAATATTTGGGATATGTATGTGTATTGTTAGGATTAGATAAATCATACATATACCTAGAAGTTTGTTGATTTTATGAAAAATGATTTTGAATTGAATTGTTAAAATTGTGTCTTATGAGCTTCATTGACTATTTTCATAAAAATGCTATTTACATGATCGTTTAACACTCACACTTTTGTTAAAATCATTTTTGAGCCTTATAGACCATGAGTGCTTAAATTTTTGTGTATCTAGTTATGTTTATGAAAAACATAAGATTTGATATATTTGAGGGATCTTTAACTAGTTTTTCAAAAACAATTTGTACTAGTTATTTTTCCTCAAATAATTTTTGAGATTTACACATGATTCTATTTTTCTCAAAATTTGATGCTTCATGTATTGAATATTAGTTTATATGTTTGTTTTATCAACACTAGGATTTATACTTATACATATCGTGGGCCACAAATAAATCTATTTATATTTGTGCTTGAATGCTTATTTGAACCCATGAAATGTGCTTGTATTGCTTGGTTTTGATGATACATACATCTTTAAACTTGTATTCCACTTTTGGATTTGATTTATAATCATGTGTTTTTCATTTCATGTATATGTGTATTTTGCCAAACTTTAAGATATACATGTATACCTCTTGAGTCATTTGCCTTTAATGCAAATCTATTTATATGGACTCAATTGTGTTTAAGAGATATGTATGTATGCTTATTGTGTTGTCAAAACATACATATATCTTGAAATATAAATTTTTTTTTAAAAAAAAATGTGTGATGATTTAAAGGAATATTGAGATTTATTGACATTACTTTTGCTTTATTCCTTGCTTGAAGGATTTCGTACTAGTTTAAAATATTTTCATATTAACTAGTGCAATCTCTTCATATGATAGAGTATATGATATGCTTACTCGTCAATTGGTATCATTGGATATTTTCAATTGGTATCAATATGATTTCTATATACTCATATTTTGATTATATGTATGTGTGCCTTCAAATTCAAATTATATCAATTTTTATTGGTATTATCTTTTCATACATATATGTGATCTATTTGCTAAGCTTAATTTAACTTTCCATTGTTCTTAAAGCTTATGCATATGTTTTCAAGATTTGATATCAAAATAAAAAATATGTTGATTTGATATCTCAAAATGTGTTTTATTAAGTAAGTTCAAAATTTTAAAGGAAAATTCAAAAATTTTGATTTGTATTTCCTATATGCAAGGAGAGCTTAACATCTCTCTTACATATAGATCATGTTGAGTATATTATAAATTGAGGAGCTTGACAACTCTTCTTTATATGATATACGTGTGTAGGGGGAGCTTCACATCTCCTCTTATGCATTACATAATATGTGTTATGTGAGTTAGGGCTTGTCATCCCTTCTTCATGTAATGCATATGTATAGGGAAGCTAACTTAGCGTCTTCCTCTTCATAGATGTATATCGCATATAAATCTCTATTGATTGATTTATATTACCCCTTCTTGATCTTTTTGTTTTTGACAAAAAGGGGAGAAAATTTGTTTTACTTGTTTTTACTTTGAACCCTTTGTTGATGAGTGACAAAAAGGGGGAGAAGTATTTGAGTATATATATGCATGTTTTCATTTAAGTATTTGAGTATATATATGCATGTTTTTCATTGCTTAAGGGGGAGTAGTATTTGTCTTCCTTGTATTTATGCATAGATGTTTGTATTGCAAATAGGAGAAAAAGATTTTGATTTATGCTTGTTGCATGTTTTATCTCCATACTTGCATACATATTCATGTGCCTCATTGCCATATCTATTATTTTGGGTTATGCATGAGTTAAGGGGGAGCTTCCTTGAAGCTGTTGACTGATTTTTCCTGCACACAAAAATAAGGATATTAAATTTAGAAATAGTAATGTGAGGTTCAGTTCTAATCCGCGGTAGCAAGGCTATGCGGGTCGTGATCCTCAAGGAGGGACTGCGATAGAAGCGTTAAGCAAGTTAATCTCTAAAATTTATCTTTTTTAGTTAATTGTCACGATGGTATTTACAAAGAAACGTGGTATTTACAATGAGTTGTGGAAAAGAATATTGGAGAGATGTGGATTTAATCTACGAAAAAGAAAAGAAAAGAAACAAAAGGAAAACTTATCTCTTTATTTGCTTGCCGTTTGAACCGTTGCGATGATTTCCCTTTTCTTGGAAGGCGTACAAGCACGGCTTATGGGATCGTTCGCCTTCTTAATCTACTCTACGAAATAAAACAACAAGCTATGAAGACTTGTTCATCGCCATGGGCCGTCAAGGTTCCTTCTTCGGCTAGGTAGTCTCAAAGCGTCAAGTTCTCACGGTTTGCAAGACATCAGAGAAGGAAACAATATAGAAAACAAGATCAAAGAGAACAAGAACACAACATAAAATAGAAGAGATGAACAAATAAACATAACAAAAACAAACCTTTGAATGGATTTCATTAACAATTGAAGAAGAGTTGGCTTACACCGCTGTCACCTCAGTACAAGCATGGACTCTTTCCTCCATGAAAGCTTCCTCCACTCTCAGAATTTACAAAAGATAAACAAAAAGAAAACCTAACCTAGAAGAAAGAGGAAAAACCCTAAAAATCTGAACTTTGGCCCTTTGCTGGACGCTGGACCCCCTTTGCGTTGCACTGCAGGTGATATTTATAGGTGCAGAAGGCTACAGAGTCCCAGACAAAACTGCCCACGAAAATTGGGATCTGGATGAGATCAAAGTGCCGCGTTTCCGCGGCTTTTGCCGCGGATCCGCGGCACTTTGGTGATGTCTGGCCACGCGCTTTGGCGCGTGGCCTCTCCTGGTCCGTCCCTGTGGGCTTCTGCTTCTGGAATTTTGATCCTGGCCTTTTAATCTGGATTTTCGAGATAACTTGGTAATCAAGTTACTCTTAATCCAGATTTCTTCAAATCCTCTCTCCACGAAATTCCTCTTTATCTTGGCTTTTTATCCTTATCCCGCAGGTGTTTAGGGTTTGATAGAAGTCTATCCAACCCTAATTTCTGATATTTGCAACTTTTAGCCCTTGTATTTGCATTTTGACTCTTTGTATTTGCGCTTTTTCACCTGGGCTTCAAACATGGGCTTGGATCTGGGCTTTTGGGCTCTTTAAGCTTATTTATTGTTAAAATAATAATTCGAGGCCTGCACACAATAAATTACAAATTATTAATAAATGTGCAGAATTAAATGAATAAATATGAAAATGTGATGGTAAATATGATGATAAAAATGCACTTTTGACTACCAATCACACCCCCACACTTATCTTTTTGCTCGTCCTCGAGTAAAAACAAAGAAAAAGAAAAAGAAATGAAAAGTTAATCTAACCTAACTCACTTTCGTAGGAATCACGATTGCACTTAGCACGTGCAACAAGCCGTTAAACCCCTAGGTTACCCTAGAGGACGAGTGTTGTCTCGTGAGGGTTTTCAGCGGATTGCACCCACAAAATCCATAAAAAGGAAAATATTTGAATTATTATTGAAGAGACTAAGTAGTCTATAAGTTTTAGGATTATCATTTTTATTCATTCTTCAAACCTAGTCTTTATAAAGTAAATTGTTATTCATTTTAGGTAAGGATTAAAATTGAATTTCTAATATAGTCTTTTTCGTTACCAAAAGTCATATGCATCCTTATGTTTTTACTAGGAATCCTTAACTTGGACTCTCATGCCTCTTTATTATTTTTATAACTTCATCTAATTTTCTTTTGTGTAAGTATCAAGGCTTCTTGAGGCCCTAATACCTAACTAATTGATTATTAGATGTGTTAATATAATTTTTTTTTTTTTTTTTTTTTGGCATGTATAACTCATCTAATTTTCTTTCGTATAAGTATCAAGGCTTCTTGAGGCCCTCATACCTAACTAATTGATTATTAGATGTGTTAATACATATATTATATTTCTTAGTTTTCTTAGGCTTTCTAATCCACCCATGTAGCGAACTTGAAGTCGATGACTCCCAAACCGGTTGGCTTTAGGGCACCAGGTGAGAAAACACCCCGCGGACTCAAATTCGAGTGAACTAGGCCCCAAACTAAGGACTTTATTTTATTTACTCACCTTTAGGCATGAATACTTATGCTTCTTGAGGCACATGTATCAGCTTAATTGGTGATTTTTTTTTCTTTTTTTTTTTCTTTTTTTTTCTTTATGAGGCACAAGGTCTTTGTCTTAGAATCCTAGATATGCATTTGGTATGCACATTTCATTAAGGTAAAAATCAAGACTAATTATTTATTCAATTCTCTCCTATACCTAAAAATTAAACAATTTATTTATTTTGACCAAGTTTTTAGAAATCCTAATCATGATTTTCCTAATCCTTAAAACTAACTTAGATTTCTTTCAAAAAAATAAGTCAAAATACTGTCCTTTTTATAAAATTTTTTTTTTATTAGCAATTTTTTTTTTTTTTTTAAGCAAATTTTTGTTAGTTTCTACCTATGTTAGTATGTTAGTAAAGCCCACCCCCACACTTATCTCATGCATTGTCCTCAATGTATGAATGTATGCATGTATGCATAAAACAGAACAAGGGAAGGCGGAAGTTACCTTAGGGTGGTGGTTCCGGAGGTGGTCTAATTGGTCCACGAAATGCGGCCCAATCAAGATAACAAATAATTGGTGGAACCCACCAGAAACTTTCCTTACATAACCCACTAAAATATATGTATAATCAATTTTTAGTATTTCACCCCATCAAATTTCCAAATTTCATAATATATTTCAGAGTTAATTGTCTCAACCTCCTTGTCCCAAAATGGAGTATGAAAGGATGGAATTATGACTTGGACATTATAGGTGCGGGAACGAATACCGACTCAGGGAAAATGCTCAAATCAAGTAAGGGCTCAGGAGTCGGGCTAGGTTCAAGAATTGGGTCCAAGTCAAGAAATTGAAACTCAAGTCCACAATCTTCTTCCCACAATGGAATGTGACCTAATATGGATGATATCTCTTTACTTCCAATATTAAGGAATTCTAGCTCATCGCCATACAATTCTTCAAAACTAAGGTCAACATCTTCCGTCAGAATTGTACAATCAGTTTCAGAAGTAAAGAGATTGTGAGAATCTAGGTCATGTTCAAGTTCTAATTCGGGAAAGGAAAAACTTGCAAGTTATCAGAATTTGAAGTTTCGGCAAGTTCACATGATGGTACTGAATTAGAATCTTGTTGTCCAAAGCAACTTAGTTCGTCTGCTTTAAAAGAGTGGTCAGCGATATCAGAATCAGCCGGACGGTTAGAACGTAAGCATTGAACCATCAAATCAATATCATGATCACGGGCTAATTTAGCCTCGGTCATGGCAGCTAGCATCCCTTCATAGTCGATAGGTGCTTCTTGTTGAAAATAGGAAGGGTAATCTTGATAAAGTTGTGAGTCAGTGGACTCACGTATCATCATGTCTAAAATTGATGGTGAATTTTGCTTGGACTTATTTATACTCATCATTTCCAAGATAGATGGATTTCTATTCTGAATGGGTGGATCTGAGTATGAATCTTGGGAAGAATGTGGACTAGAGGGATATGGAGGACAATTTGTTGAGAATTAGACTCGGGGGACTCGAAACCCCATGAACTCTGTGACGAGTTGAAATTATTATGGAAATTATAGTCATAAGATGGGGGGTGTGGGTTATAGTCATTCGGATAAGACCATTCCGGCACACTAGATTGGTCAAAGTTAGGGTATGCTGGGTTGGTAATATCCGAATAATAGTTAGGGGTGTAATATGGATTAAAATTGGAATTATTATTATATGCCATATCACACCAACACAAACAACACAAACAAATAAACAAACAAAAAAAAAGAAAAATTCTAACCTAAGTTAGGGTAGACCTAGACCTAGACGACTCCTAACTGGTTAGACTGTCCACGGGAGGTAGGGTGTAGACTTTGACCACAAGTTAATCAGCCAGGTCGGGGCAAGAGTGGTGGGAGGTTTTCCGTCAAAGACGTTCCTTAATTAAATAACCACCACACTTCGGGCTTTCGGCCCTCAATCCCCTTCCTAGACACTGATTTGGCAGGAGTCAACTTCCAACACCGTTCCCCCTTAGGATAATCTCCTATTGAGTCCGAGATGTCCCTAGGGCCAACGTCTACTCATTTTAGTTAGGCTTGGGTTAGTGAGTGCTTGGGATATGATTTTTGGGCTAAGGAAGGTGATGAAATCCCCACCTTATCTTGTTAATGGGTTATGCCCTTAAGATGAATTAGTGTACGTGTAAAGCTGTAGAAAAGTAATCACTCAAGAAAGCAGTAAACAACCAAGAGTGTTTCCTAATCTATATGCTATGCAAACGTACCTTGTCGCCAGCACTCTTCAACAGTAAATTAAAGTAATTGAAAAGACACGTGCCTAATATGCAAACGTCTAATCAATTTTTATCTTTAACAACAATCTTTTTACTGTTGAATTAATTAGCAGTTTACAGGTGTGTCACAGAACAAGATAAACAGAGAATTAAACAGTATTTAAACTTTGCAGCATCCTGAAGAAATTGCAGTTAGTAGTCCTTTACTGTTGCCGCGTTTCCGCGGCTTTGGCCGCGGATCCGCGGCAAAACAGTGGGCTCCTGTGCTCTGCCTTCGAGGGCAGAGGCACAGGGCAGCTATATGTCCACTGCAGCTGCTGTTTTCTGTTTCCTGTTCTCCAAACCTGCAAACAGAAAAGAATAAAGAATTAGTTAAAATTAAATTTTTTTGTTTTAGAGATAACTTACCTCCCTCCCGGCAACGGCGCCAATTTGTTGACTGATTTTTCTGCACACAAAAATAAGGATATTAAATTTAGAAATAGTAATGTGAGGTTCAGTTCTAATCCGCGGTAGCAAGGCTATGCGGGTCGTGATCCTCAAGGAGGGACTGCGATAGAAGCGTTAAGCAAGTTAATCTCTAAAATTTATCTTTTTTAGTTAATTGTCACGATGGTATTTACAAAGAAACGTGGTATTTACAATGAGTTGTGGAAAAGAATATTGGAGAGATGTGGATTTAATCTACGAAAAAGAAAAGAAAAGAAACAAAAGGAAAACTTATCTCTTTATTTGCTTGCCGTTTGAACCGTTGCGATGATTTCCCTTTTCTTGGAAGGCGTACAAGCACGGCTTATGGGATCGTCCGCCTTCTTAATCTACTCTACGAAATAAAACAACAAGCTATGAAGACTTGTTCATCGCCATGGGCCGTCAAGGTTCCTTCTTCGGCTAGGTAGTCTCAAAGCGTCAAGTTCTCACAGTTTGCAAGACATCAGAGAAGGAAACAATATAGAAAACAAGATCAAAGAGAACAAGAACACAACATAAAATAGAAGAGATGAACAAATAAACATAACAAAAACAAACCTTGAATGGATTTCATTAACAATTGAAGAAGAGTTGGCTTACACCGTTGTCACCTCAGTACAAGCATGGACTCTTCCTCCATGAAAGCTTCCTCCACTCTCAGAATTTACAAAAGATAAACAAAAAGAAAACCTAACCTAGAAGAAAGAGGAAAAACCCTAAAAATCTGAACTTTGGCCCTTTGCTGGACGCTGGACCCCCTTTGCGTTGCACTGCAGGTGATATTTATAGGTGCAGAAGGCTACAGAGTCCCAGACAAAACTGCCCACGAAAATTGGGATCTGGATGAGATCAAAGTGCCGCGTTTCCGCGGCTTTTGCCGCGGATCCGCGGCACTTTGGTGATGTCTGGCCACGCGCTTTGGCGCGTGGCCTCTCCTGGTCCGTCCCTGTGGGCTTCTGCTTCTGGAATTTTGATCCTGGCCTTTTAATCTGGATTTTCGAGATAACTTGGTAATCAAGTTACTCTTAATCCAGATTTCTTCAAATCCTCTCTCCACGAAATTCCTCTTTATCTTGGCTTTTTATCCTTATCCCGCAGGTGTTAGGGTTTGATAGAAGTCTATCCAACCCTAATTTGATATTTGCAACTTTTAGCCCTTGTATTTGCATTTTGACTCTTTGTATTTGCGCTTTTTCACCTGGGCTTCAAACATGGGCTTGGATCTGGGCTTTTGGGCTCTTTAAGCTTTATTTATTGTTAAAATAATAATTCGAGGCCTGCACACAATAAATTACAAATTATTAATAAATGTGCAGAATTAAATGAATAAATATGAAAATGTGATGGTAAATATGATGATAAAAATGCACTTTGACTACCAATCAGAAGCTTTACTTTAATCCATGCATATATAACTCCATGAGTTTTGTCATCATCAAAAAGGGGGAGATTGTTGGCCCAAAGGCCTATCACCCTAGTTTTGATGATGATCAACTCATGAAGTTATGTTTACTAATGATCTTGTGCTTAATTAGTGACAGATTCATTATCAAGATCTTAGTAGGTGCATAGCTCAACAAAGGACAAAAATATCAAGATTTGGAGCTAGCACGGTGTGATCCAAGGAGCTTTTGGATCAAGCTTGGACCAAGTCAAAAAGATGAGAAGCCTTCAAGTGAAGACTTCAAGAAGATGAAGACTTGTGTCTAGGTATAAGATTTAGTTTTGTTTAGTTAAAAATGTAAAGGATAGATAGTTGGTGGATTGCTCAAGTATATATCACACACACACTCTTGATTTTAATGTCTTTTCATAAAAGAATTTTCAGATTTAGAAAAGACTTTCATTTTTGAAAAATATTGTTTGGTTCTTGGTATTCAAAGTTATATGTTTCAACCAAAACCTAATTTAGAGCTTTATGACAAAAACATAGATATTACATTATGATTGTGTAGTGGATCATATCCATACACACTATGCTTTAAAATGAAATCAAATATCTTGTTTTTATATTTTGTGAAGTTATGAAAACCAAGTTTGAAAAATACATGTTTTGATTTTTGATAAAATTGCAAGACGCTGAAATGATATGAATATGTTGATATATGTCTTGAAAATTTTTGTCACAAGTTTGGTTTTCAATATAGAATGATTAAAACAAGTTTATGGAATTTTTATAAGTGTTAAAAGATTTTAAAAATATTTTTAAACCAGTTTTCCAGACCTGGAACTGGCTGACAGGCTGGTCGGTCGACCGAGCGGTCGTCCGCACCATGGCCGGTCGACCCACGGTCGACCGACGTGCACAGACTTGTGCATGTCTGTGCAGCACAGTGGTCCGGTCGACCGGACGGTCGACCGCTGCAGAGAGTTCTGCTCTCGGGTTTTCTGGGTCGACCGGGCGGTCGACCGGAGGCTCCAACGGTCAGATTTTCGACCGTTGGCGGTCGACCGGGCGGTCGACCGGCAGCTCTGACAGACCCCAACGGTCATATTTTTCTGACCTCTATAAAAGGGGGTTTGGTCATTGTTTTGAGCGAAGATTTTTGGAGATTTCTATGCCAGTTTTTCCCATCCTTTTAACAGAGTTTTCTCCACATATTTGAGTGCAAATACTTCCAATCAAAAGGGAAGAATTTATCAAGAGTGATTTAAAGTGTGATTCTTTGAGTTTTCCTCCACCTTTCTAATCCTTGATTTTCTCACACCACACTTGAGCATCCATTGTTATATCTATCCTATAGGAGAGTGTTGTAGTGAGAGCTTGTAATTGGTGGTCAAAGTGTTGTAGATCACCAAAGTTTTCATCTTTGTACTTTGAGGAGACGGGCAAGTGTGCTCGTGGTGGTTTGAGTTCGGTTGTGAACTCTTTGGTTCGAGGTGCGGCCTCGGCAAGCTTGTGGGGCTTGCGGTGTATACGGGACTAGAGAGTCCGAGGGCTTGTAGGTGTTGCGGTACCGAGGAGAGATCTATTGGGATCTTGCATAGTGAAAATCCTTCGTGTGTCGAAGGCGGGGATGTAGAGCAAGTGTGCTCGAACCTCGAAACAAACCCTTTGTGTTTGCGATTGCTTACTCTATCTCTCTCTCTCTCTCTCTCTCTCTCTCTCTCTCTCTCTCTCTTTGTCTCTTTTATATCTTGCATTCAATAATTGTCTTTATCATTTACATGCTTGATATATTCCCTTGTGCTCATAATTGCTATACTTGCTTGGGATTGTTGTTAACATTAGTATTCAACCAAGAGAGCCAACGCGGCACCTCAACCCATTCAAGGGGAATCTAGAGGAGCTTGTCCAGAGCCCTGCAAAGGGAATTCGGCAACACTCTTGAGTTATACATAAGTGTTTAATTAAAAGAAGATTTAAATGGTCATATTTGTTATAGCTTCCGCATTATTTGCATAATTTACCATTAAGTGACCATTAGATTAGCCATCACCTATTCACCCCCCTCTAGGTGAACCTACAATGAAGGCTTATGTACATGTGTCATTGGACCAATTAGTGACTTAACAAGGGGGAGATATGGCATAGATTGCAACCTAACCTTTAATTTTCCCTGGGGTGTGTATTGATGCAGCATGGGAGAGTAATTGCATATGCTTCTAGACAACTAAGGAACCATGAGAAAAATTACCCAACCCATGACCTTGAGCTAGCTGCAGTCATTTTGCCTTAAAATTTTGGCGGCACTACCTTTATGGAGTATCATGTGATATATATACAGATCATAAAAGCCTAAAATATATTTCACCCAAAGGAATTGAATATGCGCTAAAGAAGATGGTTGGAGTTGATGAAGGATTATGACTTGGACATTCATTATCACCCTGGGAAGGCCAATGTGGTGGCTGACGCTTTGAGTCGGAAGTCTGGAGGATCCTTAGCGGTATTGTTAACCCAGCAATCAGACTTGTTAAGGGAGATGGAAAGACTGCAACTTGAAATTCATATAAGAGGGCCCCGGTATGGAATGAACCAGATAAATCAAGTTAGTATTGGTTTCGACCTCTATGAAGAAATCAAGGAAGCACAAAAGAAAGATGACCAGACAGCTAAAAATTTTGAAAGAGTGCAAAGAGGTGAAACCCGAGATTTTACCATTTCTAGGGATTTGCTAAGAAAGGGAAACCGAATATTTGTACCTCCAGATTTTAAGCTCAAGGAGCAAATTTTAACTGAAGCCCATTGTACCCTTACACCGCACATCCTGGAACAACCAAGATGTATCAGGATTTACGGGCAAACTTTTGGTGGGAAGGAATGAAGAAGGACATAACAAATTTTGTGCAGAGATGTTTGATATGCCAACAAGTTAAGGCTGAACACAAGAAGCCTCCGGGACTCCTCATGCCCTTACAAATCCCTGAATGGAAGTGGAGCAACATTGCTATGGATTTTGTGACAGGGCTCCCTAGATTCCCTCAAGGATATGATGCCATATGGGTGATAGTCGACCGACTTACAAAGTCCGCTCATTTCCTACCCATCCGAATAAACTATTCGATGGATAGGTTAGCCCAGATCTACCTCCGAGAGATAATCAGGATTCATGGAGTTCCTGAGACAATTGTGTCAGATCGTGACCCTCAGTTTCAGTCAAGGCTATGGATCAGTCTATCCCAAGCTCTGGGCACCAAGCTACACCCAAGTACGGTTGCGCACCCACAAACCGACGGGCAGTCTGAGAGAACCATTCAAATATTGGAAGATATGCTGAGAGCATGCGTGTTGGATTTTGGGGGCAATTGGGAGAGATACCTATCATTAGTGGAGTTTGCATATGACAATAGTCATCAATCCACTATTGGGATGCCACCATTTGAAGCTTTGTACGGCAGAAAATGTAGATCTCCAATTTGTTGGTAAGAGATGGGTGACCGAACACTGTTTGGATCTGATATAGTTCAAGAAACAACGGAGAAGATTCGGATAATAAGGAAGAGAATGAAAGCAGCCCAGAGTAGACAGAAGACATATGCAGATCGGCGCCGAAGGCCCTTGGAGTTTGTAGAAGGCGACAAAGTTTTCTTGAAGATATCACCAATAAAAGGAATGGTATGGGGTGGCAAACGGAATAAGTTAGACCCCCGGTATATTGGGCCCTTTGAAATACTGGAAAGAATTGGACCTCTGGCTTATCGGTTAGCCTTACCACCAGAGATTGAGAAAATACATGACGTATTTCATGTGTCCCAATTGAGAAAGTATGTACCAGATCCGAATCATGTTCTTAAATACTCACCACTGCAACTCCAAGAAGACTTGTCATATACAGTGGAGCCGGTTCAAATCCTAGACCGGAAGGAGAAGCAACTGCGAAACAAAGCAATCCCTTTAGTAAAGGTTTTATGGAGAAGCAAAGAGATTGAAGAAAACTACCTGGGAACCAGAGGAAGAGATGAAGCATATTTATCCACAACTTTTCCAAGGTACGTCAGGCTTCGGGGACGAAGCTCTCTTTTAGGAGGGGAGAAATGTAACAACCAAATTTTTGATTTACCAAATTTCTCCTCATCTTAATTATTAAGGATTTTTGTTAAAGGCATTATCTAAAGTAATTACCCTCCATATTTCAATAGCAACAATTTTAAACTTAATTAGGTGACACACTTCCCTTTCAAAAGTTTTTATTAACTATTGGTTGTGGTGACTATGAAAATATGGCATGAAGGCTTATGTACATGTGTCATTGGACCAATTAGTGACTTAACAAGGGGGAGATATGGCATAGATTGCAACCTAACCTTTCATTTTCCCTTAACCAACCTAGTTTTACCCTAAGTACTTAATTAAGGGTAGGTGTGCATGCTTGGGGAGAGATTAAGGGCTAAGATCTCATTGAAGGTTGGGAGTCCAAGTGGCAACATGAGAGGAGTTTGTCCAAGTGGCAACATGAGAAGAACTCCCTCACCTAGTAACTTGCACTCCAATTTGTTGACTACCAAGATTGCCCTCTTCTTCATCCTCTCCCAAAATCTGCAAACTTCTCCTCTCCTAAGTGAAGAACTTGAAACCCTAACCCACCCTTTCATCTCCTCTCTAAAATTCTGAAGAAAAGAGATTAGGATACCTCTCAAGCCCCAAATCCCAACTTCTCTCAACCTTGGGTTAAGGCTACACGAGAGGGGAGGAAGAGACACGCGCACGCAGCAAGCGCAGCCGCAGAACTGCGGCAAAGAAGGGGAAAACGCGGCAATCCTGGAAGGAGAAGGTCGGATCTTGGAGGGGGGAGATTCTTGGTGAGTTGGGGGAGGATCTAGCACTTCCAAGCAGAGATTTCTTGTGGCCCAACTCACTGTTTCAGATCTAAAAACCATTGTGAGTAAATCTAAGCTTTTAGGGTTATACCTCCTATCAAGATTAGAAAAGTTGAAATTTGATTTTTTTTATATGTGCCCCACAAGGGTATTATTTGCTGTTTTTGTGACACCCTCAAACTAGATGAAATTCAATGGGTATTACCTAATTAATGTGCCTCTATATTATGTTGTGATGAGATAAATGTGTGATATGTTCTAGCATACTCATTATGCCTAAGTGAACCAAGTTAGCACTTTAATTCGCTGTTTTCTTGACCAACATCATGATAGCCAATTTGATATGTATATAGCATAACCTTGGCTCTTCATAAATAGAAATGGTATGATGCATTATGTGAGGTCTAGGATTTGTACCAATATCACTCCATAAATGCCGATCGATTAACTTGAATCATACTTCATGTTCACTAAAGTGCACGGGGGAAGACCCCTCCTTACAATATAGTATTGTGTTAAGTATTAGCAAGTATATGGGGATAATGCATATATTCATGCGGGTTGAATGTGGCGTGTTATGATGTTACTATGATAGTGGGAAACCCCCAAGCACATGTCTTCTTTCTTATTGTTGCACATCATGTTCGGGCATGACGTGTAAGTTAGTTTTAAATTGCTTGTTATGAATATTATAACTTAACCTTGCATGATGCATTTGTGATAAAAGGAGGAAGGGGCCGGGCGGGAGCCGGTAGGAGGGGGGAAGACGGGGATTTGACATATAATTATGAATATATATAAAAGGAGGAAGGGGCCGAGCGTGAGCCGGTAGGAGGGGGAAGACGGGGAAATTTATATGTTTTATATATACGAATTATAAAAGGAGGAAGGGGCCGGGCGGGAGCCGGTAGGAGGTGGAAGACGGGGAATTACATTTAGATTGAATGGCATGCATAAGTGAACGGTCAAGTTTCATTCTATATTGGTAATACTTGTGTTAACCTAGAATGTCACATTATGTATGTAGTTAGCCGAGTTGATGCGGAAGGACTAATCCATGAAAATTTACACACATATTCATGCAAATATTTCACTTGTGTCATGATATAGCGGGATGCAACTCTTGATAGTGAAGGCATGTAGACCACGAATGTATGTAGCCTAGAACAAGTAAGTTAGATTGGAAAATTTTATTGTCTCATGGACTTCATTGTAAATTACCCCTTTTAAGATGCTTGTCTTATATCAACACCCTATGGCATGGTTTACTCATTGAGCTGTCGAGCTCATTTTATTTTCTTTCCATCTTTTCAGGTTTGGATAAGGGTAAGGGACCACTCTAACTGGAAGAGTTAAGTTATGGAATGTATGGCATGTAGTTGTATCACTTTGACTTACTCTTGTTATATTTAATATGTATGTATGGACTCTACTTTAGTCCTCTTTCTTTGTGGAAAACATGTTGGGATGTACTCAATGTATATTTGTCTTTATAGTACTTGAAACTAGGGGCTTTTATGTATTGTAATGTTTTGGATTGTGGACTCCATTGGTATGTAATGTCCATGAACTTCGAAAGATGGCCATGTGTGGGAATATAATTTGTTTGGAAGTTAACTCTTGTGATGTCAATTCAGAAGATATATGTTTGCGATGGGGATGCAAGTTATGGCATATGTATATAGTTAAGGTTTGGTGTATTGTGGTATGATAAGTAGGCCGTGAGGGCCGAAAGCTTTGATGGGATTAAGTAGGCCTGGAGCCGAAATTGTTAGTTATTGTATGTGAGAAACTAACGAAATATTAAGGATGATGCTGTCAAAATTTTCTTACTATAAGAATATGGGAGATAATTGGTGTTTTAGGCCTAATCTTGTTTATTAGAGGCTGGGACCGTTACAGTTGGTATCAGAGCATGGTTTAGGCAGGGTTAGCCTACATAGATGTAGTATGCGGGACTGCTTATGTAATCACGTGAAATTTATATGTGTGCTTGGGTAAGTTAGATATGGGGTATTGGGGTGATAGTAGAACCTTAGGGTATTTGACCCTGAAATGTAGGATATTTAACTGTTCTCTACATTTGAATATAGGTACCCGCATACCTTATTTCAAATGGATCTTGCAAGGGGTGCGGGCCCTTCTGCAAGAAATTCCAGTGTTATGGGACACCGGAAAGGGAGAGCAATCAAAATATCACATAAGTCAGGGTTAAACCTATTGGAAGGACAGTTGTGCCTAGGGGGAAAAAAATTTATGAAAGATCGGCATGGTTAAATAGGTGGTGATTTTCTATCATGTCTTGTTATATATTCATGTAAACCATTAATTTGGGGAGAATTGGAAGATACACCGTCTAATATAAATGTCTTACTTCTACAGATGGGAGATTCTGAGATGACTGGATCGTCATCCGACAGTCCGAGGTCGGAAAGTTTGAGTTGGACTGCGGACCATATGGATTGGGATTTTGAATCCGATGAGACAGATCCAGCTATCATTCTGAAAGGTCCCCCGGATAGTAAAGATACAGGGGTTCGCCTGGAACAAGATGAGAAAGATGAAATCAGTGAGGCAGAAAGTGCCATAAGGAATGCAACAGCAACTGTGGACCTGGGAGTCCTGCCTAACGAGGAAATGGATCCTGAAGGAAGGATTTTCTTTGGAGGTATTTGGTGGGACTCCAGCTGGGTAGAAGACATGGATCTGTACGATGATTATGAGAATTGGAGATGTGAATATGATGCTGTTCTGGAGGAAGCAGAAGAGGATCCTGAGGAAGAAAATCTTGAAGCAGAAGAGGATCCTGAAGAAGAAGATCCAGAAGAAGATGATCCTGAGGAGTTAAATCAAGAAGAAGAAGACCCCGAAGAAGAAGAATCTGTAGGGGACGACCGGGAGGAAAGCTCCTCGGGTTCTAACATAACCCCTTGATAGAGGTCTAGGTGGGGGCATATTTTTGTTTTTGGAGAAAAATGAATGTTGACTCATATATATGGATATTTTTTTTTGAGTGAAGATAGTGGTTGTCAATAGCTATATGTGTGATCAATGTATTTCTTTATGACTGCAATTGTACGTTTTGAAAGAATGTAGTCATGCTAATGTAATGTTGCTATGAAAACATTTTGTGCATAAATGAAATTTGTGTTTTGTTTTTGGAACTATTCTACTTGTTGTTATTTAGTTGCTGTTAATTAAGTTTAACTATTCTTTTAGGTATAAATGGACTTAAATTTTCCTCCACCCGATGCCAACTCGGAGGGCGACGTCCCATTGCACAGCGCAATCGGGAGAGTCCATCCCCCGGCAAGTCAAGAATTTCTAAGTGAACAATCTAATGCCAATCGGAGAATGCCAGACAGAATACGGATTGGCTGTTGCAACTGGCAAATGTAAACAACCCTCGTAGAGCCCTTGAACAATTTCAAAAGTTGAACCCACCAGCTTTTAGAGGAGGAGTTGACCCTATTCAAGCTGAAGAATGGCTCCGTCAAATTGAGAAGATACTGGATGTAATGGAATGTACTGAAAACCAGCGGGTATCTTTCGCCTCCTTTATGTTCCAAGGAGAGGCTGAGCGTTGGTGGGAGATGGTAAAAGGAGGGGCTAAGACTTTGGGGAGGGAGATCTCTTGGAACTTTTTAGTTAAAAAGTTCAATGAAAAATACATACCTGGAGTGGTGAAGGATCGACTTGCAATGGAATTTCAAGACCTAAAGCAGGAGCAATGGACAGTGAGCCAATATGAAGCTAAATTTACTCAACTGTCCAGGTATGCTGAGAAACTGGTGTCCGATGAGGAGGATAGGACAAAAAGATTTGTTAGGGGCTTGAGGCCAGAAATCAGGAGTAAGCTGATCCCTTTCCAATTACAAGTTTATACTCAAGCTGTGGAGAAGGCAATGAAAATTGAAAGGGACATGCAGGAGAGTCAAGAGATAAGGACCAGGGAACTACCCTACATGAAGCGCCCCCGGTATAATAATGCCCCGAGCTTTGGAACTCAGTCCATGAGGCTCGACAGAGGTACCGGATCGTCCTTCATGCCCGCCCAGGGAAACAAGGGGAACTCATGGCCCAAGAATAGAGGATTACCCCATTCGGCATCACCAATATCCTCCCAACGCTCCAACTTTGCAGGGAACCAGTGGTGTCCAAGGTGTAACCGAAGTCACACTGGCAGTTGCGCCGCCGGTAAGCAATGCTTTGTCTGCGGCAGAATGGGTCACATGAGGAGGGACTGCCCAAACTTGCATGGATATCCAGGAGCTAGCAGAGGAACGGGAAGACCGACCATGGGCATCGCCCCAACAGCAGGAGGACAAGCTACCGCCTTTCGGCAACCTTTCAACAGAACTCGCTCGGCCATGACTCAAGCATCAGTACAGCAACCCAGAGTTCAAGGGAGGATGAATGCAATCACTCCGCAGGAGGCTCGAGCATCCAATGCCGTGGTGGAAGGTACCGTCTGTGTATCCGAAATCATTGCTCGAGTATTATTTGATCCCGGTGCTACCCACTCTTTTATTTCTTCGTCATTTGTTGCAATTATTAACAAGGAATCCGAACCTTTGAACTATCAACTAGTGGTGTCAACCCCTGTAGGTGCAAGAGTGACCACTAGCGAGTATTATAAGGGATGTGAAATCACAATAGGCGAAATGAAGACACAAGAAGACCTAATTAAATTAGGAGAGATGGAATTTGACATCATCCTAGGAATGGATTGGTTGTCTACATATCGGGCTCATGTAGACTGTTATCAGAAGAAAATAATTTTTATGCTAGAGGGAACTCCAGAAAGAGTTTATGAAGGGGTGAAGAATAAAATTTGCACTCCAGTCATTTCTGCCCTAAAGGCCACTAAGTTATTGAGGTAAGGGTGTCAAGGATTTTTGGCAACCCTTATTGGTGAGGAAGACATGAAGATTAAGATTAAAAACATAGAGGTTGCAAGAGACTATCCTGATGTTTTTCCGGAGGATCTACCAGGCTTACCCCCAGATAGGGAAGTAGAATTTTCCATAATCTTTTACCTGGGACAAGTCCCATATCCAAGGCACCTTATAGAATGGCACCCGCAGAAATGAATGAATTGAAGGACCAGTTGCAAGAACTGCTAAGCCTCGGGTTTATTCGGCCGAGTGTATCACCTTGGGGTGCTCCGGTATTATTATTAAGAAGAAGGATGGAGCATGAGGCTGTGTATAGATTATCGAGAGCTGAACAAGGTCACTATCAAGAATCGATATCCACTACCGAGGATTGATGACCTTTTGATTAACTTCAGGGTGCCAGCATATTTTCCAAAATAGATTTAAGATCAGGATACCATCAATTAAAGATCAAGCCGGAAGATGTTTCTAAGACTACCTTTCGGACCAGATATGGCCATTATGAGTTTTAGTAACGCCATTTGGCTTGACCAATGCTCCAGCAGCATTTATGGATTTGATGAACAGAATTTCCTAGCCATACCTAGATCAATTCGTGGTGGTGTTCATTGATGACATACTAATCTATTCAAAGAGCAAAGAGGATCATGAAAGACACTTAAGGATAGTGTTACAATTATTGAGAGAGAAGCAACTTTATGCAAAGCTTAAGAAGTGTGAGTTCTGGCTAAATGAAGTTGGGTTCTTGGGCCACATCATAAATGAGGAAGGAATATCAGTGGAGCCCGCAAAGATCGAGGCGATAAAGGGGTGGCCTCGACCTACCAATGTCACAGAGGTGCGAAGCTTCCTAGGATTGGCTGGATATTACCGGAGATTTGTAGAAGGATTCTCCAAGATAGCTGCACCCTTATCTCAGTTAACTAAGAAAGGCCTCAAATTCTATTGGGGAGAGGATCAGGAGAAAAGCTTTCAAGAACTAAAGGATAAACTAACATCGGCCCCAATCCTAGCTATGCCCATTGGAAATGAAGGTTATGTTGTATTCAGTGATGCGTCAAAGTCAGGCCTGGGGTGTGTATTGATGCAGCATGGGAGAGTAATTGCATATGCTTCTAGACAACTAAGGAACCATGAGAAAAATTACCCAACCCATGACCTTGAGCTAGCTGCAGTCATTTTTGCCTTAAAAATTTGGCGGCACTACCTTTATGGAGTATCATGTGATATATATACAGATCATAAAAGCCTAAAATATATTTTCACCCAAAAGGAATTGAATATGCGCCAAAGAAGATGGTTGGAGTTGATGAAGGATTATGACTTGGACATTCATTATCACCCTGGGAAGGCCAATGTGGTGGCTGACGCTTTAAGTCGGAAGTCTGGAGGATCCTTAGCGGTATTGTTAACCCAGCAATCGGACTTGTTAAGGGAGATGGAAAGACTGCAACTTGAAATTCATATAAGAGGGCCCCGGTATGAAATGAACCAGATAAATCAAGTTAGTATTGGTTTCGACCTCTATGAAGAAATCAAGGAAGCACAAAGGAAAGATGACCAGACAGCTAAAAATTTTGAAAGAGTGCAAAGAGGTGAAACCCGAGATTTTACCATTTCTAGGGATTTGCTAAGAAAGGGAAACCGAATATTTGTACCTCCAGATTTTAAGCTCAAGGAGCAAATTTTAACTGAAGGCCATTGCACCCCTTACACCGCACATCCTGGAACAACCAAGATGTATCAGGATTTACGGGCAAACTTTTGGTGGGAAGGAATGAAGAAGGACATAACAAATTTTGTGCAGAGATGTTTGATATGCCAACAAGTTAAGGCTGAACACAAGAAGCCTCCGGGACTCCTCATGCCCTTACAAATCCCTGAATGGAAGTGGAGCAACATTACTATGGATTTTGTGACAGGGCTCCCTAGATCCCCTCAAGGATATGATGCCATATGGGTGATAGTCGACCGACTTACAAAGTCCGCTCATTTCCTACCCATCCGAATAAACTATTCGATGGATAGGTTAGCCCAGATCTACCTCCGAGAGATAATCAGGATTCATGGAGTTCCTGAGACAATTGTGTCAGATCGTGACCCTCGGTTTCAGTCAAGGCTATGGATCAGTCTATCCCAAGCTCCGGGCACCAAGCTACACCTAAGTACGGCTGCGCACCCACAAACCGACGGGCAGTCTGAGAGAACCATTCAAATGTTGGAAGATATGCTGAGAGCATGCGTGTTGAATTTCGGGGGAAATTGGGAGAGATACCTATCATTAGTAGAGTTTGCATATAACAATAGTCATCAATCCACTATTGGGATGCCACCATTTGAAGCTTTGTACGGCAGAAAATGTAGATCTCCAATTTGTTGGGAAGAGATGGGTGACCGAACACTGTTTAGATCTGATATAGTTCAAGAAACAACGGAGAAGATTCGGATAATAAGGAAGAGAATGAAAGCAGCCCAGAGTAGACAGAAGACATATGCGGATCGGCGCCGAAGGCCCTTGGAGTTTGCAGAAGGCGACAAAGTTTTCTTGAAGATATTACCAATAAAAGGAATGGTACGGGGTGGCAAACGGAATAAGTTAGACCCCCGGTATATTGGGCCCTTTGAAATACTGGAAAGAATTGGACCTCTGGCTTATCGGTTAGCCTTACCACCAGAGATTGAGAAAATACATGACGTATTTCATGTGTCCCAATTGAGAAAGTATGTACCAGATCCGAATCATGTTCTTAAATACTCACCACTGCAACTCCAAGAAGACTTGTCATGTACAGTGGAGCCGGTTCAAATCCTAGACCGGAAGGAGAAGCAACTGCGAAACAAAGCAATCCCTTTAGTAAAGGTTTTATGGAGAAGCAAAGAGATTGAAGAAACTACCTGGGAACTAGAGGAAGAGATAAAGCATATTTATCCACAACTTTTCCAAGGTACGTCAGGCTTCGGGGACGAAGCTCTCTTTTAGGAGGGGAGAAATGTAACAATCAAATTTTTGATTTACCAAATTTCTCCTCATCTTAATTATTAAGGATTTTTGTTAAAGGCATTATCTAAAGTAATTACCCTCCATATTTCAATAGCAACAATTTTAAACTTAATTAGGTGACACACTTCCCTTTCAAAAGTTTTTATTAACTATTGGTTGTGGTGACTATGAAAATATGGCATGAAGGCTTATGTACATGTGTCATTGGACCAATTAGTGACTTAACAAGGGGGAGATATGGCATAGATTGCAACCTAACCTTTCATTTTCCCTTAACCAACTTAGTTTTACCCTAAGTACTTAATTAAGGGTAGGTGTGCATGCTTGGGGAGAGATTAAGGGCTAGGATCTCATTGAAGGTTGGGAGTCCAAGTGGCAACATGAGAGGAGTTTGTCCAAGTGGCAACATGAGAAGAACTCCCTCACCTAGTAACTTGCACTCCAATTTGTTGACTACCAAGATTGCCCTCTTCTTCATCCTCTCCCAAAATCTGCAAACTTCTCCTCTCTCAAGTGAAGAACTTGAAACCCTAACCCACCCTTTCATCTCCTCTCTAAAATTCTGAAGAAAAGAGATTAGGATACCTCTCAAGCCCCAATTCCCAACTTCTCTCAACCTTGGGTCAAGGCTACACGAGAGGGGAGGAAGAGACACGCGCACGCAGCAAGCGCAGCCGCAGCAGCACGCAAGGTGCTGCCATCTGGCCGCAGAACTGCGGCAAAGAAGGGGAAAACGCGGCAATCCTGGAAGGAGAAGGTCGGATCTTGGAGGGGGGAGATTCTTGGTGAGTTGGGGGAGTACTAGCACTTCCAAGCAGAGATTTCTTGAGGCCCAACTCTCTGTTTCAGATCTAAAAACCATTGTGAGTAAATCTAAGCTTTTAGGGTTATACCTCCTATCAAGATTAGAAAAGTTGAAATTTGATTTTTTGTATATGTGACCCACAAGGGTATTATTTGCTGTTTTTGTGACACCCTCAAACTAGATGAAATTCAATGGGTATTACCTAATTAATGTGCCTCTATATTATGTTGTGATGAGATACATGTGTGATATACATGTTCAGGCTTACTAATTATACTTAAATGAGATGATTTAGCACATCAATTCGCTGTTTTGATGATTATCTTTGGGTTAAATGAAATCTAATGGGTATTGCATAATTGTTATGTCTCTACATTATATGGATATGAAATGCATGTGTAGAATACATGTTCTAGCATACTAATTTGCCTAAGTGAACCAAGTTAGCACTTTAATTCGCTGTTTTTCTTGACCAACATCATGATAGCCAATTTGATATGTATATAGCATAACCTTGGCTCTTCATAAATAGAAATGGTATGATGCATTATGTGAGGTCTAGGATTTGTACCAATATCACTCCATAAATGCCGATCGATTAACTTGAATCATACTTCATGTTCGCTAAAGTGCACGGGAGAAGACCCCTCCTTACAATATAGCATTGTGTTAAGTATTAGCAAGTATATGGGGATAATGCATATATTCATGCGTGTTGAATGTGGCGTGTTATGATGTTATTATGATAGTGGGAAACCCCCAAGCACATGTCTTCTTTCTTATTGTTGCACATCATGTTCGGGCATGACGTGTAAGTTAGTTTAAATTGCTTGTTATGAATATTATAACTTAACCTTGCATGATGCATTGTGATAAAAGGAGGAAGGGGCCGGGCGGGAGCCGGTAGGAGGGGGGAAGACGGGGATTTGACATATAATTATGAATATATATAAAAGGAGGAAGGAGCCGAGCGTGAGCCGGTAGGAGGGGGGAAGACGGGGAAATTTATATGTTTTATATATACGAATTATAAAAGGAGGAAGGGGCCGGGCGGGAGCCGGTAGGAGGTGGAAGACGGGGAATTACATTTAGATTGAATGGCATGCATAAGTGAACGGTCAAGTTTCATTCTATATTGGTAATACTTGTGTTAACCTAGAATGTCACATTATGTATGTAGTTAGCCGAGTTGATGCGGAAGGACTAATCCACGAAAATTTACACACATATTCATGCAAATATTTCACTTGTGTCATGATATAGGGGATGCAACTCTTGATAGTGAAGGCATGTAGACCACGAATGTATGTAGCCTAGAACAAGTAAGTTAGATTGGAAAATTTTATTGTCTCATGGACTTCATTGTAAATTACCCCTTTTAAGATGCTTGTCTTATATCAACACCCTATGGCATGGTTTACTCATTGAGCTGTCGAGCTCATTTTATTTTCTTTCCATCTTTTCAGGTTTGGATAAGGGTAAGGGACCACTCTAACTGGAAGAGTTAAGTTATGGAATGTATGGCATGTAGTTGTATCACTTTGACTTACTCTTGTTATATTTAATATGTATGTATGGACTCTACTTTAGTCCTCTTTCTTTGTGGAAAACATGTTGGGATGTACTCAATGTATATTTGTCTTTATAGTACTTGAAACTAGGGGCTTTTATGTATTGTAATGCTTGGATTGTGGACTCCGTTGGTATGTAATGTCCATGATCTTCGAAAGATGGCCATGTGTGGGAATATAATTTGATTGGAAGTTAACTCTTGTGATGTCAATTGAGAAGATATATGTTTGCGATGGGGATGCAAGTTATGGCATATGTATATAGTTAAGGTTTGGTGTATTGTGGTATGATAAGTAGGCCGTGTGGGCCGAAAGCTTTGATGGGATTAAGTAGGCCTGGAGCCGAAATTGTTAGTTATTGTATGTGAGAAACTAACGAAATATTAAGGATGATGCTGTCAAAATTTTCTTACTATAAGAATATGGGAGATAATTGGTGTTTTAGGCCTAATCTTGTTTATTAGAGGCTGGGACCGTTACATAAAGGCTACGCTCAGAGGAAAGGAATTGACTATAACGAGGTATTCTCTCCTGTAGATAAACATTCGTCAATTCGTATTCTATTGGCCTTGGTTGCGCAGAATGAGTTGGACCTTGACCAACTCGATGTGAAGACCGCCTTCTCCACGGCGATCTTGAGGAGGAGATCTACATGACGCAGCCCACAGGTTACAAAACTGCAGGGAAGGAAGAGTTAGTATGCAAGCTAAAGAAGTCGCTGTACGGATTGAAGCAGTCTCCTAGACAGTGGTACAAGCGATTTGATAGCTTCACCAGGAAGAAGAAGTACACACGTAGCCATTTTGACCCATGTGTGTACTACAACAGGCTACCAGCAGGTGAATATATCTATCTACCTTTATGTAGATGATATGTTGATTGCTTCGAGGTCGAGATCTGCTATTGATGCTCTTAAGAAGGATCTATCGTCAGAGTTTGAGATGAAGGACCTGGGAGAATCTAGGAAAGTATTGGGCATGGAGATCACTAGAGACAGGAGAGCTGGCAGGGTAAGTTTGACTCAGAAGGGCTATTTGAAGAAGGTACTGCAGAGGTTTAATATCAGCAAGGATACCAAGTCTGTTAGTACACCTATGGCGCCTCACTTCAAATTGTCAGCAAAGATGTCTCCGAGGAGTGTTCAAGAGCGTGAGTATATGTCTCACGTTCCATATGCCAGTGCGGTGGGTAGCTTGATGTACGCTATGGCGTGTACGAGGCCAGATCTATCACAGGCCGTCTCCATGGTGAGTCGATATATGCATGATCCGGGACAGGGTCATTGAGAAGCTGTGAAATGGATTTTGAGATACATCAAGGGAACAATTGATGTAGGCCTAGTGTTTGAGAAGGACAACACTGGAAAGTAAGAGTGCATAGGGTATGTGGATTCTGACTATGCAGGGGACCTTGACAAGCGCGGTCGACGACAAGATATGTCTTCACATTCTCACAGGCACCGGTGAGTTAGCGCTCCACACTGCAGTCTACCGTCGCTTGTCGATCACAGAGGCTGAGTACATGGCTATGACAGAGGCCATGAAGGAGGCAATCTGGCTTCAGGGGTTGCTTAATGACTTGGGCGTGGAACAAGATCTGCTGAAGATTAACTGTGACAGCATGAGTGCCATCTACTTGGCGAGGAACCAGGTCTATCATGCAAGGACGAAGCATATTGACGTCAGGTACCATTTCGTTCGGGAGATTCTGGAGGAAGGTGACATCGACTTGTTGAAGATTCACACTTCGGATAATCCGGCCGACATGCTTACGAAGGTGGTGTCGGGAGTGAAGTTTGCACATTACAAAGCTTTGCTCCATGTCCTTTAGGTGTTTTGAGCTTGCTGAAGCTCATTTGGGTGAAACTACGGACGGCTTGATCCCTTGGGCAGGGGTACGTAGGCAACCACATTGGTGCAGCCGCTCTCGAGTCGGTGTTCGGCTCAGATTTGAAGAATCTTCACCGAGGTGGAGAATTGTTGGAAAGAGAGATTATTGCAGAGGAATTTGCTGAGGGTCGTCGAGATGATCGCCAAGGAAGTCGACGATGAAAGGCGAAGGGAACAGCAGCAGGAAAATAGCAGCAGCAGTAGAAAACAGGCTGGTCGGTCGACCGGACCGGTCGACCGACATGCACAGCGTGCACAGGATCAGAAGGCGGTCGACCGCAGTCCCTGACTGTAAGTGCCCAACTCTCTGTTGGGCACCCGGTCGGCCGCCCGGTCGACCGGTAGAAGAAAGCGGTCGACCGACCGGTCGACCGCAGTCCCTGACTGTAAGTGCCCAACTCTCTGTTGGGCACCCGGGCGACCGACCGGTCGACCGGGGAAAGAGGTCGGTCGACCGCCCGGTCGACCGACAGTCGGATGCGGGAAAAAATCTGCTGTTTCGGAAATCAGGGTATTTAAGGCTGTTGTTTAATTAGGGTTTTGTACCTACGAAAAAGGATTTGCTGGAGCTCTCTTGCATTCAAAGAGGCTGTTAGCAATTGTAATCATATTCCTGGTAATTAATCTTTCCATTGGATTGCCCCGAGGACGTAGGCATTGAGGCCGAACCTCGTTAATATTGTTGTTTGCGTTTTGTGCTTTCTTCTGGTGATTATTTGTATTGTTGGGTGTTCTTTGTGCTTGGAGATTTGTGAGATCCTCAGTTGATTGTTGTCACCGGGCACAACAAGAGCAACTGCACCCCCTATAGATTGTCCCAGCAGAAAGTGGGGTAGCCCTCTAACTTGATTCATCGCTGTATACAATGAAGTAAAAACTTCATAAACACAACTTTCAAGATAATTGTATCTTTAATTACTACATTTCATATGATTTAATGAAATGCTATTGGACTGGTGGGGTCAGCCAGAATTTTCCCTCTTCCTCCCAAAGAATAAATAAATAATTAAAATCAAAAATCAAAATAATTAATCATTCTAGTTACATTTGTTTCTAACTGCCCAGATGATGATTTAATTGATAACTAAAAGAATTTTTTTTTTTTTTGAAATTGCAGATACAAATACAAAGGCTTCTACTAGGCTTGTTGGTTGTAAGAAAGTGTGCGGAAGAAAGGAAATGGGAAAGTATAATTGCTCACTTCCCTATCTATCCAAACACCGGAAAAGGAAATAGAAAACCCATTTTTCTTTTCTCTTTTCTCTTTTATACAACCATTTCCTCACTTTCAGAATGCTACAGTTAATTTTGTGGTCATGTAAATCTCATTTGTAATAAGTTGTAACACAAAACAGTTAATTTTTTGATCATGTAAATCTCAATTGCATTCTAATTACAATCCATTTTTTATTTTTCTTAATTAATTTTTATTTTAATATTATTTTGCGGTCAACTTTGTGGTTAACTTTTCCACTTCCACTTCCACATTACCATCCAAACACCGGAAAAGACATAACATTTTCCAAACCACACTTCCCAATAACATTCAAACACCGAAAAACTTACTAACCAATTCCCAAGTTCCAAAAGGAACTATTACCACTTCTTCACTTCTTCACTTCCTCACTTCCACCCTTAACCAAACAGGCCAAACGATTTTGCAGCACAATTCCCGAACCAGGCAGCAAGCAAAGCTGAAAAGGATAATGATACCCACCGTATTGGGAGGTAAATCTTGCTGGCCTATTTTATAGTTTTCTTTATCGAGAAACTTCAAGGCCAAAAAAACCCTGCATTTTCATTAAACTACACAGAACTGACACCTGGCGATCAATCAACAGGATACAAACTTGGACCCTCTCGCCATCAGAAGGGCATCAAGTCATGTTGACTGCTGGGCCGTTTGTTTCGCGTAAAAGTCCGTAATTCGTAAATGACTTACAACCCAGTTATAACTACGACGTTTGTTTGGACCGTAATTCGTAAAAGACTTACACAACCCAATTACCCCTCACTTACAACCCAATTACCACTCACTTACAGCCCAGTTACAGTTAATTTTGTGGTCATGCAAATTTGTATTATTTTTTTATGTTAATATTAAATTTTTTAATATTTAGCATTTTTAATATTTATTTGCAATATTAAAACTTTTTAAATCACCAAATAGTTAATTTTGTGATCAACTTTTCACTTACGACTTACACATTACGACAACCAAACACCGTAAAGCACAATACACTTTTCCACTTACAATTTATATTACCAACCAAACACCATAAAGCTTACATGTATGTAACTCATTTACAAATGTAAAAGACTTTACCGATTACAACTTACGAATTACGGTCAATTACGACAACCAAACACATGTGTTGAAGTTGCAGTGGGAACTCCAAAATGGAACTGGAAACACAAACTTAAGGACTAGTTTCATACCTAGTAATTCTACATTATTTGCCATCTCTTACCTGATCTATATTATTCAGAGCTCAACCAATATGGCTGCTTCCAGACCATATGTCCCTACCAAACAGTGATTCTCGTTACGGAAAACTGTTCATGTTTAGAACCCTGCTCTAAAATTTCATTTTAGTGTTATGCAGCTTATGCTCCATTGCCAACACCAATTTAGTGGAGAAGGGCTTAGATGCAGATGTTGGTGACAATGATAAAACCCTGGAAAAGGAAACCGATAACAATAAGATAGAGGGGCTAAATATGAACTACGGACCTCTGATGAGAGCATACTGTTCAATGACATGGTCCACCATCTTGCCAAAGCTGGGGGACGTAGCCATGCTGGCCCTGGGAGAGGCCAAAGCCCGGGTAGTCCATTGCATACACTCCATAACCTGCAGCTGCTGTTCTCTTTGCAACCCCTGAATCCTGTTTTAAATATCGGCCGAGTCGGCTGAGATATCATCTGATATCTCCTTTTTTTGCATGTTGTCGATACGCTACGTGAAAATTGTTCACCATATCTTTTGCAGCAAAAAAAACGACCGGTATGTGAAAAATCGGCCGATAAATTGCCCGATATCGGCCAATAAATCGCCTGATATATCGCCTGATATGAAATAACTTACTTATTGCATGACTGCGTGCAAATGTTTATTATTTTTTTACTGTATCATTTTTATTAGGTAGATGATATCTATAACACTAAACCAAACATTCTTAACATGCCAATGCCAATCAGAGAACAACGGTGAGCGGAACAAAATTTCTATTGGGTTGATTGTGTTGGTTTGCAAACCTTCAAAGAAGAAGGTGCAGGTGTGTCACCATAAGCCGTGGCAGAAGAAGAGGGCCGCTTTCGTGGCCACGCCATCACTCGGCAGCCAACTCTTTCAGAATATCTCCGACCCCGTCGAATTGGTCTCGTACCTCTGCAAGCCAATTCATACAAACCAATTAACGAACACAACGCGTGCAATTGCATTATGACCACCTCTTGCGGAACTACCAAATGCTACAACTTTTTGGAATAAAGGTAACTAAAATTAATGAAACTGTTGGAACTGAAGAAGATAAAAGCGAATCTTTGAGCTGAATTATGGCAAGATCCGTGATCGAATCAATTGGATGATGATTGGAGTGTGTTCTCCTTCCATTGGGGATGAATGTGGTATATTCACATGTTCAATTCCAACTTCGAATGAATGAGATATTCAAGTCCAAAGATTGCCTAATTCAAAGCCAAAACGGGACTAAAGGTAGCTAAAAGCATTTAGGGCCTGTTTGTTTCCCCGCAAAACGCCGCAAAACCGCAAGTCGTAAAACTCTTTTCCATTTTCAGCTGTTGTTTCGTTGCAAAACATTTCGCAAAATACAACTCTCATTTCCCACTTGCAGTTGCTACAGTTAAATTTGTGGTCATATAAATCTCACTTTTACACTCAAATTTTCCCACTTGCAACTGCTACAGTTAATTTTGTGGTCATGTAAATTCTACTGTAATACATTCGTAGTGTCAAAGCAGTTACTTGATAATCAATATATAATTTAATATTATTAAATATTTAATATATTTAATATTTTTAATAGTGTTTAATTTCTTACCGAATTATTTTATACTGGTATTTTTTAGTTTTTTATTATTTTTAAGATTGTTTTAATATTACTATTTTATTATTTTAATTTAATATATAATTTAATATTGTTATTTAATACTTTATTATTTATTAATATTTACACCAATTTTCTTAATATTTTATTTAAATTTAATATTTTATTAATATAACAATAATGTGTTTTAATATAAAATTATTATATATTTAATTTATTTATTTCTTAATATAAATAATTACTTTATTAATATTATAATATACTTTAAAATTATATTAATATTTATTATGTTAATATTGTAATAATTCATTATAATAATATCATAATAATATTTCATTATTAAATTTATAATTATATTTTACTTTGTTAATTTTATATTTTTATAATATTACGATATTATTATCATAAAATTTAATATTATAATAATCTTAAGTATTTTATAATATTATAATATTATAACTATATTTTATTAATTTTCTTAAGATTTTTTAATATTTATGTTTTATTAGTATCCTTAAAATTTTATTCAGTTTCTTTAGATTTTCTTAAAATTTTATAATTATTTATTTAGTTAATATTGTAGTAATATTTTACTAATTTTACTAATATTTTATTAATATTATTGTTATAAATAAAATATTAAGATTATTAATTTTTTATCTCAAATTTATTAATACAATTTAATTTGTAATAGTAGATTTAATTTAATAGTATTTATAATATTTAAATTACTGCTACAGTTAATTTTGTGGTCAACTTTTCCACTTACACTTTTACATTACCAACCAAACACCGTAAAACACAATATACTTTATCATTTACACTTTCACTTTATCAACCAAACACCGTAAAACACAATATACTTTTCCATTTACACTCCACTTTATCAACCAAACACCGTAAAACACAATATATTTTCTCTGCTACAGTTCATTTTTTCCATTCTCATTTTACGACTTACGACTTGCGACGTTTTGCAACGAAACAAACAGGCCCTAGTCCCACATTAGCCATGGGATGAAGTTTGTGGTGTATAAATAGAGAAAATTGAGAACAAAGGGCGTGCCCTTTGGGTACTTGGAGTTTTCGCGCGCGAAAAGGAGGGAACTATGCTCGCACATGCACGCGCCGTCGCTGGCGGCGGCCGGCCGGCGGCTCGCTCGGGCTCGGGCTCGGGTTTGGGTTCCCTACCTGGCCTGGTTCTTTTTGAACCGGGTGTCGCTGTTGGCCCAAAGGCCTATCGCCCTAGTTTTGATGATGATCAACTCATGAAGTTATATTTACTAATGATATTGTGTGTAATTAGTGACAGATTCATTATCAAGATCTTAGTAGGTGCATAGCTCAACAAAGGATAAAATGTCAAGATTTGGAGCTAGCACGGTGTGATCCAAGGAGCTTTTGATCAAGCTTGGACCAAGTCAAGAAGATGAGAAGCCTTCAAGTGAAGACTTCAAGAAGATGAAGACTTGTGTCTAGATATAAGATTTTGTTTTTGTTTTAGTTAAAAATGTAAAGGATAGATAGTTGGTGGATTGCTCAAGTATACCATGCACACACACTCTTGATTTTATTGTCTTTTCATAAAAGATTTTTTAGTTTAGAAAAGATTTTTCATTTTAAAAAATATAAGTTCGGTTTTTGGTATTTCTCATGCACTTATCTTTTAACCAAAACCTAATTTAGAGCTTTATGACAAAAACATAGATATTACATTATGATTGTGTAGTGGATCATATCCATACACACTATGCTTTAAAATGAAATCAAATATCTTGTTTTTATATTTTGTGAAGTTATGAAAACCAAGTTTGAAAAATACATGTTTTGTTTTGATAAAATTTGCAAGACGCTGAAATGATATGAATATGTTGATATATGTCTTGAAAAATTTTTATCACAAGTTTGGTTTTCAATATAATGTTAAAACAAGTTTATGGAAATTTTTAAAAGTGTTAAAAGATTTTAAAATTAATTTTTAAACCAGTTTTCCAGACTTGGAACTGGCTGACAGGCTGGTCCGTTCGACCGAGCGGTCGACCGCACAATGGTCCGGTCGACCCACGGTCGACCGACGTGCACAGACTTGTGCGTGTCTGGCAGCACAGTGGTCCGGTCGACCGGACGGTCGACCGCTGCAGAGAGTTCTGCTCTCTGGATTTCTGGGTCGACCGGGCGGTCGACCGGAGGCTCCAACGGTCGGATTTTCGACCGTTGGCGGTCGACCGGCAGCTCTGACAGACCCCAACGGTCATATTTTCTGACCTCTATAAAAGGGGTTTGGTCATTATTTTGAGCTAAGATTTTTTGGAGTCTCTTAGAGCCAGTTTTTCCCAGACTTTTAGAAGAGTTTTCTCCACAAAATAGAGAGCAAATATTTCCTATCTAAAGGGAAGTTTTATAAAGAGTGTTAAAAGAAAGTCTTTGAGTTTTCCTCCACCTTTCACATCCTTGATTTCTCACACCACACTTGAGCAACCATTGATTATACATCCTATAGGTGTGTTGTAGTGAGAGCTTTTATTGGTGATCAAGTGTTTAGATCACCAAGAGATCATTTCTTGTACTTTGAGGAGGCGGACGTGTGTGTCCGCGTTGTTTTGAGTTCGGGTGCGGACTCGATTGTTGAGGTGCGGCCTCGGCGAGCCGGTGGGCTTGCGGTGTGTATGGGACTAGGGAGTCCGAGGGCTTGTAGGTGTTGCGGCACCGAGGAGAGATCCATTGGGATCTTGCATAGTGGAAATCCTTCGTGTGTCGAAGGCGGGGATGTAGAGCAAGTGTGCTCGAACCTCGAAACATACCCTTGTGTTTGCGATTGCCATCTCTCTCTCTCTCTATCTCCTTTATATCTTGCATAGCTTATATTGTCTTTACATTTACATGCTTGATATATGTTGTGTGCATAATTGATATATATACTTGCGTGGGATTGTTGACTAACACTTGTATTCAACCAAGAGAGCCAACGCGGCACCTCAACCCATTCAAGGGGAATCTAGAGGAGTTTGTCCAGAGCCCTTCACGGGGAATTCGCAACACTCTTTGGTTATACATGGTGTTTAGTGTAAAAGATTTATTAGGTCATAATTGTTTTTAGCTTCCGCATTATTTGCATCATTTGTCATTAAGTGACCATTAGATTAGCCATCACCTATTCACCCCCCCTCTAGGTGATTTACAGTCGCGGGTATGGGTTACTCCGCTGCCCGAACCAAACCCGATCCGCTCCAGCCCACCCGCCAACGGGTGTCTGCGAACGGATCCGAACAGCCCGCCAACGGCTGTCGGAAAACCGTCCGTGCAGTTGGACAGTTGAACGGTTGCGACGGTTCTGTCCGAACCGTCGCAACTGTTGACTTCTGGCGGACGAGAATGCCCTCCCGGAGCGCTATTATAGCGCTCCAGATTTCCATTCTCAAACACACCAACACCAAACTGAGAATATCTCTCTCTCCCTCTATTTGAGTTCTGATCTGCGCGAAGTGTCTTTCGGCGTTCTGAACCGAGCTTCCAGCGAGAAGTAGGAAAGCAACTTCCAAAGGAGATTCTGCAAAATTGTTCTGAAAGGGGAATCAGAAAATTCAACAGATTCTTTTATAAGAATTGTTGTCTGAATCTGGTACTTCTGAAGAAAAATTCTTCAACCTTCCTTCGTCCTCAACAGTGGGTGCTCCTCTAGAGAGTAAAGGCAAATATTCAGTTGAAATTTGTCCTTGTACCGCTGCTTCAACGATCCTGTGAAGGTACTGGTTGACTAAGGTTCGACTGTACGGTGATTTGGTAGTGCTATCCAAATACCGTGAAGGAGTGTTGTATCTTGGGAGACCAGCGTCCATTATCCCGTTAGCACCGGTGCGGGGGACGTAATTGTCTTAAGGAGATTTGCTCTAAGCGTACCTCACTCCATATACTGTATAAGTGGATTAAGTCCTTTATACAGGGGATATACTTTACAGTATATCGAGACTGACTTAGATTCAGTCTAATTGGTGCTTTAACCAAGGAAGGAAATTGAAAGGTGGTTCTTAAATTAAGGAACGTTCTATTGAACGGAAAACCTCCCACCTGATATTGCCGACCTGGCCAATTAGATTGTTGATATCTCAGTGATCTTGATTAGTTGTCAGATTGATTCTTGTTAAGTAGAATACCAACAATCTTAAGACAATTATCGTTTCTTACATCTGTTCTGCTTGAACTTGCAGAAAATGTCTGAGACAAATCAAGATAGCACTAGCAAGGCAACAAACATGCAGCTCCAAAGTTTGATGTCTACTCCACTTCCTAACTCGAAGCCGGAGAAGCCAGTAAAGTTTGACGGCACAGAATTCAAGAGGTGGCAACAGAAGATGCTATTCTACTTGACCACTCTTCATCTGGCCAGATTCCTGCAAGAAGATCCACCAGAGCCTGGAACTGATGCATGGACTCAATGTGACTTACTTTGCCGAAATTATATTTTAAATGGACTGGATGACTCTCTTTACAATGTCTACAGTCCTATCACAACGGTGAAGAAGTTATGGGCCAGTCTTGACAAGAAGTACAAGACTGAGGATGTTGGTACCAAGAAGTTCGTCGTAGGACGATTTCTAGAGTATAAAATGGTGGACAGCAAGACTGTAATCAGTCAGGTACAAGAGTTTCAGCTTATCTTGCACGAGATAGAAGCCGAAGGTATGATCCTACCTGAAACTTTTCAGGTTGCAACTATCGTGGAGAAACTCCCACCTGTGTGTAGAGACTTCAAGAACTACCTGAAGCACAAGCGAAAGGAGCTAAAGTTGGAAGATCTCATTGTGAGGCTTCGTATCGAGGAGGACAACCGCAAGTCCGAGAAAAGGAGCAGCAAAAACTCCTACGAAGCAAAAGTAAATGTGATCGAGGACTCAAAGGGGAAATCGTCTACTTCCAAAGGCTTAAAGCGAAAGAAGACTTCCCAAGGGTACAAAGGCAAGGCCCAAGACGGCAAAAACATGCGCTTCAAAGGGACCTGCTACATCTGCAACAAAGAAGGTCATAAGGCAAATGAATGTCGCAGCCGTCTCAAAAAGAACAAGAAAAGCCACCCACAGGCGAACATGACCAACCATGAATCACCAAGTCTTTCAGCAGTGGTGTCAGAAGTGAATCTGACAACCAATAACAAGGATTGGTGGGTAGACACGGGAGCTACTCGACACATCTGCTCGGAGAAATTGTTATTCTCAGACTATCAAAGGCTAGAGCAAGATGAGCAATTATTCATGGGTAATTCAGCTTCCTCAAAGGTTGAAGGAAAGGGCAAGGTCATCCTGAAGTGGACATCGGGAAAAGAGCTTACTTTAACGATGTGCTTCATGTTCCAGACATCCGCAAGAATTTGATCTCCGGATCAATACTTAGTAAGAAAGGATTTAGAATGGTATTTGAATCTGACAAATTTGTACTTACTAAGGGAGGGATGTATGTGGGAAAGGGTTATCTTGTTGATGGACTTTTTAAAGCCAATGTTGCAGTGGTAGATAAAAAGTCCGTGTATTTGTACCCGAAGCTAATAAATAAAGGAAATTCTTCTGTTTATTTGCTTGAGTCTCCTATTTTGTGGCATGCTAGATTAGGACATGTAAATTACAAGTCTTTGAAAAACTTGTCTAATTTGGGATATATTCCTAAACTCAACTTGGAAGAAATTCGCAAGTGTGAGATTTGTGTTGAGGCCAAGTTGGCGAAAAATTCATTTCACTCAATTGATTAAAATACATAACCTTTAGGGTTAATTCATAGCGATCTGTGTGATTTGAAGTTTATGCCAACTAGAGGCGGTAAAAAGTATTTCATTACTTTTATTGATGACTGTACAAGATACTGTTATGTGTATCTTTTAAACAGTAAGGATGAGGCAATAAATATGTTTATAACATATAAAGCCGAAGTTGAGAATCAACTCAACAAGAAAATCAAGATTCTAAAATCCGATAGAGGCGGAGAATATGAATCGAATGATTTTAGTGAGTTATGTGCTAGTTTTGGTATAATACATCAAACTACAGCACCATACACTCCTCAACAAAATGGAATTGCTGAACGGAAGAACAGAACTTTGAAGGAGATGGTTAATTCCATGCTCGTAAGTTCTGGAGCTCCGCAGAACTTGTGGCGGGAAGCTCTATTAACTACAAATTATATTCTAAATAGAGTACCCCACAAGAAACTTGGTCTTATACCATTCGAGTTATGGCATGGAAGGACTCCTTCCTACCATTACCTCAAAATGTGGGGGTGCCTTGCAAAGGTGCTAGCACCATTACCTAAAAAGACTAAGTTGGGAGCAAAAACTATGGACTGCGTATTCATAGGCTATGTCTTGAATAGTAGTGCCTACAGATTTCTGGTTCATAAATCAGAAATACCAGATATTCATGTAAACATGATTATCGAATCTCGAGATGCTGTGTTCTTTGAAGACATCTTTCCGTACAAACGGGAAGCAGATAAGACTTCTGGGAAAAGAACACACGAGATGGCGTTCAGGGACGAAAGCCCCGAGGAACGAAATGTTAATGCAGAAATTGAACCAAGAAGAAGTCAGAGGTTTAGAATCTCAAAATCTTTTAGTCCAGATTTCATAGCATACGCTATTGAAAGCGAGCCTCAAACATTTAAAGAGGCTATGTCAACCCCAGAAGTACAAATGTGGAAAGAAACTATAAATAGCGAAATAGAATCCATACTAAGTAATCATACTTGAGAATTGGTAAACTTGCCTCCTGGCAGTAAACCAATTGGGTGTAAGTGGATTTTCAAACGAAATTTAAAACCCGATGGATCTATCGATAAGTACAAGGCTAGATTAGTAGCCAAGGGTTATCGGCAAAAAGAAGGACTTGACTACTTCGATACTTATTCACCAGTAACAAGAATAACGTCCATACGGATGTTAATTGCAATTGCAGTATTGCACAACTTAGATATCCATCAAATGGATGTCAAGACTGCATTCTTAAATGGTGAATTAAATGAAGAGATATATATGGAGCAACCAGAAGGATTTGAAGTCAAGGACCAAGAACACAAGGTGTGTAAATTGGTAAAATCCTTATATGGTTTAAAGCAGGCTCCAAAACAATGACATGAGAAATTTGATAGTGTCATGATCAAAGATGGATTCACTATCAATGAATGCGATAAGTGTGTTACACGAAAACAGTTGGAAACGCATGTATCATTGTTTGTCTTTATGTAGACGACATGTTGATACTTGGGACTAATATTGAAATTATTAAGTCCACTAAAAGAATGTTATCCAACAGTTTTGACATGAAGGATCTGGGGTTGCTGATGTAATTTTAGGAATTAAAATCACAGAACACCAGATGGAATCAGTCTATCTCAATCTCACTATGTGGATAAGATGATAGAAAGATTCAAGGATCATGGGATAAAGGAAAATACAAATCCTTTTCTCTCACACATCCACCTTCATAAGAATATAGGAACTGGAATACGCCAGTTGGAGTATTCTCAGATTATCGGAAGTCTAATGTATTTGATGAATTGCACTAGACCCGATATTGCTTACGCTGTAAGCAAGTTAAGTAGATACACTAGTAATCCTAGTGATCTACATTGGACCGCTCTACTACGAGTATTGAGTTACGTATCACATACTAAGGAATATGCTTGAGATATGGACAGTATCCACCTGTACTTGAAGGATACAGTGATGCTAATTGGATTGCAGATTCTGAGGAATCAAAATCAACTAGCGGATACGTATTTACTCTAGCAGGAGCAGCGGTATCTTGGAAATCTTCTAAGCAAACATGTATTGCCCGTTCCACTATGGAATCGAAATTCATAGCCTTAGATAAGGCTGGAGAAGAAGTAGAATGACTTCGACAATTCTTAAAAGATATACCATTATGGCAAAAACCAGTGCCCGCTATATGTATACACTGCGATAATCAACCAGTTATATCTAGGGCACAAAATGTTATATACAACGGTAAGTCTAGACATATTCGTCGTAGACATAATAGCGTGAAGCAGTTGCTCCCAATGGAATTATCTCTATTGACTTTATATCGTCAATGGATAATTTAGCGGATCCGCTTACTAAAGGTTTAAGTGGAGAGCGTATAAACTGCATATCGAGGGGAATGGGTCTAAAAGCCTAACCTTACCGAGTCAGCTTAATGGAAACCTCACTTAGCGACTGGAGATCCCACGGACTAAGTTCAAGAGGAAAAACTAGTTATGATTGACTCAACAAGTAAGCACTTGGGAGCTTGACTCCAATCCATTCTAAGGTGCACATAAGTGCTTTTTTACAAGTGGATTAAGGATAAGCTTAACGCTTTTAATGATTCCTATATCTTGTTACTAAACAAGTGGAGTAGAGTAGACTACTCTTAATAGGTCCATCACCTATGTGAGTATAGAGTTGGGTCGGCTCTTTTGGAATTTCTATGGAGGCTGTTATTCCCTAAAGATACTCTCTGAAATCAAGAATGTCCAGGGCCAAAACGGACACAACCGAGAACCAAAGTTAATTTGGAAAGTCACTGTGTGAAGCTTGTTGACTGGCTTACACTAACGGCTAACAGTTCAAGACCTAGTTCACTGATTAGCCAGTAAGTCCGATAAAGCTTTCGCTATGGAAGGTTCAAGACCTAGTTCACCTATCCTTATACAGTTTCTTTTCTCAAGTACCTTTCACAATAGAGTCAGTCTCTTTGTGTGTCATTTCTTGAATTCTCCATTCATTGTGGGGGATTGTTGGAATTGAAGAAGATAAAAGCGAATCTTGAGCTGAATTATGGCAAGATCCGTTGATCGAATCAATTGGATGATGATTGGAGTGTGTTCTCCTTCCATTGGGGATGAACGTGGTATATTCACATGTTCAATTCCGACTTCGAATGAATGAGATATTCAAGTCCAAAGATTGCCTAATTCAAAGCCAAAACGGGACTAAAGGTAGCTAAAAGCATTTAGTCCCACATTGGCCATGGGATGGAAGTTTGTAGTGTATAAATAGAGAAAATTGAGAATAAAGGGCGTGCCCTTTGGGTACTTGGAGTTTTCGCGCGCGGAAAGGAGGGAACTATGCTCGCACATGCGTGCGCGCGCGGCGCCGCCGCTGGCGGCGGCCGGCCGGAGCTGGAGCCGGAGCGGGCCGGGCTCGGGCCGGGCTGGGTTTGGGTTGGGTTCCCTACCTGGCCTGGTTCTTTTTGAACCGGGTGTCGCGGGTATGGGTTACTCCGCTGCCCGAATCAAACCCGATCTGCTCTAGCCCACCCGCCAATGGGTGTCTGCGAACGGATCCGAACCGCCCGCCAACGGCTGTCGGAAAACCGTCCATGCGGTTGGACAGTTGAACGGTTGCGACGGTTCTGTTCGAACCGTCGCAACTGTTGACTTCTGGCGGACGAGAATGCCCCTCCCGGAGCGCTATAAATAGCGCTCCAGATTTTCATTCTCAAACACACCAACACCAAACTGAGAATATCTCTCTCTCTCCCTCTATTTGAGTTCTGATCTGCACGAAGTATCTTTCGGCGTTCTGAACCGAGCTTCCAGCGAGAAGTAGGAAAGCAACTTCTAAAGGAGATTCTGCAAAATTGTTCTGAAAGGGGAATCAGAAAATTCAACAGATTCTTTTATAAGAATTGTTGTCTGAATCTGGTACTTCTGAAGAAAAATTCTTCAACCTTCCTTCATCCTCAACAGTGGGTGCTCCTTCAGAGAGTAAAGACAAATATTCAGTTGAAATTTGTCCTTGTACCGCTGCTTCAACGATCATGTGAAGGTACTGGTTGACTAAGGTTCGACTGTACGGTGATTTGGTAGTGCTATCCAAATACCGTGAAGGAGTGTTGTATCTTGGAAGACCAGCGTCCATTATCCCGTTAGCACCGGTGCGGGGACGTAATTGTCTTAAGGAGATTCGCTCTAAGCGTACCTCACTCCAAATACTGTATAAGTGGATTAAGTCCTTTATACAGGGGATATACTTTACAGTATATCGAGACTGACTTAGATTCAGTCTAATTGGTGATTTAACTAAGGAAGGAAATTGAAAGGTGGTTCTTAAATTAAGGAACGTTCTATTGAACGGAAAACCTCCCACCTTGCCGACCTGACCAATTAGATTGTTGATATCTCAGTGATCTTGATTAGTTGTCAGATTGATTCTTGTTAAGCAGAATACCAACAGAAACAAGTCTTGCTGACTCACCTCCTCCATTTGTATTCCAGTGGGAGCCTTCTTCAAAATAAACAAAAAAACAACAAGTTAGCAACACTTTGAAATATAAAAATTTTAAGCTTACCTCCCTGAATTACTTTGCAGATTCAGTTACATTCTTATATGTTAGCAGCTAAGAGGACCATATTTGTAAATAGAGAAAATAATTGCATAACCAAGTTTTCAAACTCATTTATTTTATATCCATTTAATTCTGAATATCTTGTATACCAAAATTTATATTCCGAATTACAAAAAAAAAAAAAATCAGTTTCAAATTTGATGGGTACAAAAATTAATTAGTTTCAAAATTAGGGTAAGGGGGAGGGGTCTATCTCGCGATCGAAGATGGACGAATGAATAAAGTTTCTATAAGAGTCGTGGTGGCGGGGGTTTGTTTTATAATTTGTACATCTGAGGGGGAAATTAAAATTAAATTAAACTTGAATCCGCGCCGTTCTCTCCTCCTTCCTACAGCAGACGCTTTCAATTCCCAATTCTCATCCATCGCCGACGACTTCGCTCACCGATTTCGGAGAAGGGGGAGGACGGGGCAGCGGAGGAGGCGGCGGAGGATCTGTTAAGTTCACTCTCCAATTGCATACTGACCTCTATCCTCTTTCTTCGCCCCATTCAAGAATCAGCGTCCTCTCCTCTCGATGGCAAAACCTCTGCACCCTCTCTCTCCTCTCAGTCTTGTATTAGTTTGGAAATAATATGGCATTTTACTCAGATTTGCATTTAACTTTTATGATTGACACTTTATTAGGTTTTGATGTGTCTAGTCTCAAAAATACATGAATTTTCATAAATTCTTATTTTGTAACTCTAACATGAGTGGATCTTTAGCTTGAATTCTCAAATTCGCTATTTGTCACTAATACTAATATTTAAGGAATATTCCAGCATTCATGAACAAAATATAACTTTGAAATCACACCAAAAAACTATGATTCGGACATGATTTTGACACTACAACTTTAAAACTATTACTTTATACTTATGATAACAATATAAAAAAGTGGGTTGGATTCCTATAGAAAGAGACACAAATGGGCTTGATTTTGGATCAACTACCCTCCCCACTCCTACTTCCAGCATCCAAACAAACAAACAAGAATTTGTTTGGATTTGGGATCATTATCGAAATCAAGCCCATACAAACAAGAATTCTTGAATCTTTTAGCAAAATCAAGTTGGGATTTCTCACAATATCAAAAATCCCTAATCTTTTGGGGAATGCAAATAAAAAAACAACCATAAGTTAATATCATGTCAGCTAGGATTTAAATTGAATATTTAAATTGCAACTCTCATTCTTAATGTAGACATGAAATCATGCTAACTAGTTATGTGTAAGGAGAAATAAGTGTACAGAGCATTATCAAAGTGCCTATTTTCTTATCTTTATATAGTGGGTTATTTGCTTTCACCATAAAGCCCAATTGTTTCCTTTTTTTCTTTTGGCTGACTCATGTTTTAGAGTTTGATCAACTGACATGCACATTCCTCTATTTTGCATATCTGCTCCATTTTTATTAATGTTAATACTAAAATATATACCTTTATTGATGTTAGAAAGAGTGAAATGGGAGCCTTTAGACCAAATCATTCTATTATTCTTTGATCATGTTTATCATTTAAGCTTGTGTTCAATCAATATGCCAAACTTGCCTTGAGATTTAAGACCAATATCCAAATGTTATATATGATCCCAACCCAAATTTCAGCCTTGTATTAGTTTTGGAAATGATATGGCATTTTACTCAGATTTGCATTTAATTTGTATGATTGAAGCTTTATTAGGTTTTGATGTGCCTAGTCTCAAACATGAATACCTGAATACCGTGTTACTTTGAGATTAATGTATGATGCCATGCATACCCTGAGAAGAAATGGGATGGAGAATTACAATGTCATTAATATGACTCGACTAAATGGATATATTGTTTTGGGAGGACGGTGGGAGAACAAGAAGGTGACGTGCCACTTTGAGAATATAAAGTTGATTATAGACCATCATTCAAAATGTTGTCTAGTTTGTTTGCTCCACTGCTTTACTTAAAGCCCATCTAAACAACTTCAGCAAATTAAGATCCTACCCTTCCATCATCTTCCCTTGATAGAGAGAATCCATTCATGAGTGGAACACACACATGCTAAACAAATTAATTCATATATGTATCTTGGCCAAATTACGATGCGCATGTAGCGAGGCCTCGTGCATACACAGATTATTGTATTCACCACTTCAATTAGATTATGTGTGTATAGGCAGCGGATGTATGTCTTTGGTTTTGATGGGCCAAGACCCAAGAGGAAATGGGACATTCTGTACTCTGGTTTGGAGGTTTACCTTTTATCCTCGAAGAGTATTATTTTTGAAAGAACTCACAATGAGATTGAGAACACCTTAGAGACTTCTTGCATATTTCGAGGATTGCCCAAACCCCGCGGGTGTCTGTGTCTGTGTTTGTGCAAGCAGAGGCTAACAACAGCACATGACAGTTTCGGAGAAGAAAACAGCTCGCCTCTGCAAGATGATGTGTTGTTGATATTGGGATAACCTTACAATGCATCTCAAACTCTGATGAGTAGTAATGGAAGAGAAGAGAGGGCAGATAAAATAAAGGGGATTCACTCGCTCTATGTTGCTTAGTCACCAACATTTGAGGATTCATCATCCATTCACAAGCACATCTATTTGAAGACACCAGTAGTACACTTGTCCCCTAGTCTCTGATTGTTGCCATAACCTAAACAATCTGACTTGGTCACATTGACAAATCATGCTTCATGTTTAAATGTTGGTTGGTTGGTTGTAGTTTTAAGATATGCTTGGGCACAATGCCCAGCTTCCTCGGCTGAACCCCCTTTTTTAATTAATTGTTAAAAATCCTTGAAATAATCAGTGAAAACTACAGAAAATCACAAAAGATAAGGTAAGTTTGTTAGCAACAACCCATAGAAGAGGCACATAAATATGGAGCAAAGACTTACTGCACCTCTGAAACTTGCGTAGTCAAATTAGTAAACAATGATTTGTCATTTTCCATTATGAGAAAGAAACTCACCCACAAGATTGAAAATACAGCACAGAAGATTGTTTATTGATTAATCATGCTAAAAATTGTCTTTAATGGTCATATTACAGAAAATTTGAACTAATGTTGCAATGGTATTAACTAGGGACATATATAACATGTGTGTGTATAGAGAGAGACTTGGATCTTTTGGGAAGAATTTGAGCATGAATTCTTCACACTCAAATTCATCAATACTACGACATTTAAATATAATATCACTCATTGATTTTGATCTACGTTATTTAAAGTAACTAAAAAATAAAATATCAAATGTTTTAAATACTTTTTACATATCATCAAGTAGGCACAAATGAACAATAGAAATAGTGATTTGGTTAGTTTAACGTGTAGAATATTTGAAACCTAAAAAATATTGGTGTGAGAGTTTTTACGACCATTCGATCATGATCTAAGTAATATGCTACATTCGACCGTCTATTTTATGTCTACTTGATGCATGGATAAGGAAACTGTAAAACACTTGATTTTTATTTTTAGTTACTTAAAATAATTTAAATCAATTTCAACACGAATCTTATATTTGAATGTCATATCATTGAATTTGAGTTGAAAAGATTCATGCTCAAGTCACGCGCGCACACAAAAGCCATGTATCTACTAACCACAATCTGTATAAAACAATTTTGTCATGCTAAGATGTGAATATAATATGATCCTATATTATACACACAGTACAGTGAAAACTGTTTTGTCCAATGTTGCAAGCTGTTGTTGAAATATGCAAAGCTAGTTGGTCCAATTTTTGCTTAGTGGCAGCCTTAGCATTGAAGGGAACGATTTTTGAAAGCATTCATTCTGAAGTCAGGCTGTATTATTATTGTATCAGTATGTAGATTGCCTGCTTAAATAACATTGAAGTTTTACCAATTTAATCCGTTTACGATCTATTTATTTAGCTGAGAGATGTATAAAGTTCAATATCTTAATCCCAACAATTTCTTTCTCTGAATTCATGAGTTAGTTGAGACACAGATTATTGTATTCACCACTTAGGCTTGACCTAGCTCATTTTAGGTTTCAGGCCTCAGCTTGAGCTAAATAGTTTTTCATGGTCATGTAGAAAGTAGAGCCCAACTTGCTTCTAACAGGGCCCTAATTTGGCCCGGTTGAATTAACATAAACAAATCAAGCAAAGCATTTTTTTATGTTTTTTGAAGCATTTGTTATGTAATCCAGTTGTTCATCTTTTTACGTCATCTATTTTATACCTTCCTTTCATATAAGCTTTGGTTGGCAAATGGAGTTTGGAGTTAGGATTTAATACTTTGAAGAAGAGAAATCAATAGGAGTTAAAAATTAGCTTTTTTTGGCTGTTTGGTTGGAATTAAATAGCTAGAGATAGGAGTTGATATATATATATATATATATATATATATATATATATATATATATATGGGGTTTCTGTACCTTAGTCGCTAACTGAGAGAGTTTCTCAACCGGCGATGACATGTCCTAATTTATGCAAATATCGGTGGAAGAATGTAGGCGCTTAAAAAAACTCAAAAATCCTGTCTAAAGAACCGTCAATCACGTTGATCAAAATACCCTCATTTTTACTTATAACTAGCAAAAACTCATCCACAATAAATTTTTACCGAAAAAATGTAATTTTCAGAGAAATTTTCGTTGAATTTATCTGCAGTTATAAATTCCTAATTCATCTACATCAAAATATAAAGTGAAAAAAAAAAGACCAGATCAAGATGAGAGCAAAAAAAAAAGCAGCAGCCGAAGAAGGTAAAAAACATGTGTGAAACGTAGAAAATTGTTGTAATATATATATTTTTTATTGTTTATTTCCGCGTTATTTTCAATTCATATATGTTTAATAAAGAAACTGAAATGAATAGGGAAAATGCAATTTGATGTAGGGCAGTCGTATAATTTTTTTGTATTACAATTGTACAGTGTAAAAAAATAATGAAATACAATGTTAATGATTTATTTTGTATATATTTGCACTGGTGATAAGGACTTCGACCAAGCCCGCATATATTATAAATCCGATATTCTCGTAACTGTCACAATATTTGCAGATTAGTTGGACAATATTTCATGCAATTTTTAATGAACTTGATTATAGTCGGTCTTGGTACTAAGAATGCTTTATTCTCAATGTACATTATAATTGCGACCAAGCAGTATACATACATTCAAATATTATCAAAATATATCAGCAGTGCGACCATGATCGCAATCCTAGTATAACAAAACTTTCAATCCTATATCATGAGTGCGATCCTAGTCGCAGACTTTAAAATCTGTCAACCCTAATATAGAAAATTCTTAGTCGCGTCCCTTACTAAACAGTAGTAAAATTCAAATAGAATGAACAAAACATGTATAAAAATAATAGACGAAACATGTTATCGTTAAACACCGCAACCAGAGTCGCAGTCCTTACTTGCATGCCACATGTAACAGAATTTTGATCATTTATAAAATACAACAAAGGCATAGCTCTAGCAACAATAAGATCTAACAAAGTAGATTATCCCGGCGATCGTGAGAGCAGTCCGCGTGTAACGGTCCCAAAATTTATAGACAAGGGGGTTAGTCCAGAGACCCTCTTTTAGTTTCAGATCTCCATTTTTCCGAGAGTTTGACAACACCTCCCCTAAAATTTCATTTTCTACATGACACATATCTTCAATTTCGGCTCCACGGCCTACTTATTCCAAATAAGGATTTCGGCCAACATGGCCTACTTATCTTAGCACAATATATCTCAACTCAACTTATACACACATTGCATACTTGCATCATACCTTCTCAAATTCACATCTCAATAACATATAACAATAAGGATTTAGTCCCCAACACAACATTACCATGATAACCACCATCATAGCTCCTGAACATTACATATGATCTGAGTCTCTAGTTCTAAAATATTACATATAATCTGAGTCCCTAGTTCCAAAATACCACAAGGATAAATTACATACACTGGTGCACCATAAGCATAACCATCCAAAAAGTACTTAAGTAGAAATATATATATATATATGTAGAGGGTTAACCATAAACAGTACAAATAACATGTTGCTCGTTCCATTATTAAATCCTCCCGGCTAGAGTGACCCTTACCTTTATCCAATCTAAAATAGATGGAAAAAAATAAAATGAGCTTGACAGCTCAATGAGTAAACCACGCTAAAAAGGGCTAGTGCAGAAACTTCATAAGCCAACACATCTTAGAGAGGTGTTTTGCAACTAAGTCAATTATACGATGTAACCTCCCCCTTAACTTACTTTACCTTAGACCCCATAAAGTTGTGGTTTAGATGTCTCAACTACCATGAGTACCTTCCTATATGCCATTACACAAGATGAATTACTTACATTTATATGCGAGCAAGTAGGTGTGGATGTATACTTTCTAATCAACCAGTTTACCATTTTATTTGGTCGTGACATTCTAGGTTTAAACATGAAATACCAACATGGAATAAAGCTTGACAGTTCGCTTATACATAATTTCCAATTTCGATGCAGTTCACCGTCTTCCCCCCTCCTACCGGCTCCCGCCCGGCCCCTTCCTCCCTTTAGTATTCTCATAATATATATATATATATATATATATATATCTATATATATATATAATATATATATATATATATATATATATATATAATCAAGTCCCCGTCTTCCCCATCCTACCGGCTCCCGCTCGGTCCCTTCCTCCCTTTAGTATATTCACAAATATATATAATCAAGTCCCCGTCTTCCCCCCTCTATCGGCTCCCGCCCGTTCCCTTCTTCCAAGAAGCATACATACATACATATGTAGTTTATAAGTTATTATACTCTTCGCAAAAATTTAAGGGCTACACTCACAAGCCATTCACACAATTGATGCATATCAAGTGGAAAGAATACATACTTAATAGTTTCACTATATCATGGTGAAATCCTGTCGTGCAACATTTAGTCCTATATGGATGAATACGTTATTCCATTTTACTTGATGATACATAATACAATGCCAAAGTGTAAGGAGGGGTTTTCCCCTCCCGTTGAAGTAAGCATAACCAAAACACTTCGATGTCAATTTCTTATTACCCATGGAGTTATTGATATGAAACATACACCCTATACATGCATCCCATCAATTTCCTATTTAGGAGAGGTAATGACATGTACGCGCAATAGATCTCGCCTATCATAATAATTAATGAAAAACAACGAATTTAACAAGATTGGGTCATCATACATGATTGGCAATTCCCTAATCATCCTACATTTATGATAATTACTCTAAGGGGTTTAGGTTTACTCACCTTGTGTAGATAGACCTCTACACAAATTTTCTTTGATTTCCTTCCCACACAACAACCCCTTTGGTCTTGAGTTGTGATCTTAAAATGGGAGTTTGGAGCCTCAAAACTTCAGATTGAGTGGTAGTAACCTCCCCAAAATTACCCCGAAACCACACCCTTCTACCTTGCTCCGGCCTCCCCTCCCCGCCGCGCGCCTCCCCTCCCCAAGCCACGTACGCGGCGCGCCAGCAATACGCAGCGCGCGTGCTGCTGCTGGTGCTGTGCGCGCGCGCCTCCCCTGACTCCAGTCTGGGGTGAAAAGAAGGGGGAGCAAAGGGAGTGAGAGATGGTTTAGGTAGAGGTTTTCATTAAGAAAAATCCAGGGAGGAGATTGAGGCTTTTAGGGTTTCAGGTTAGTTTGGGAAGAAAAGTGTTCAGATCTGAATGAAGAAGAAGGTGGGGGTAAAATGGGTAGGGTACCATCCTATTGGTGCAATTACAAGGTGAGAGGCTCTCCCTAGTTGTCACATGGCCTAACACTCATCAAGGAGATCCTAGCCCTTGATCTTCCATAGCATGCATACCTACCCCTTATCATTAACTTAGAGTAAATAATATGTCTCTAGGTTAGAGTAGTTAATGTAGGCTTTATAAATACCTATGCCCATACTCTTATTAATACTGGTACTTGGTACACATACTACATATTTATACACTCATGTCCCTTACCCTCAGTTACCTTGTTTTAATTAGGAAGGTGAGTCACCTATAGAGATTTAAATGTATTATTATAAAATTAAGGGTAACAACTTAGATGAATTATTCAACAGATAATCTCGATAATTAGGGTGAGGACCGATTTTAATTAAAATCGGTCGTAACATTTTACCCCCCTAAAAGGGACTTCGACCTGAAGCTCGACGTACCTCGAAAAAGCTGTGGGTAGGTTTTTCCTCATTTCTTCTTCCAGTTCCCAGGTTGTTTCTTCGATCTCTTGGCTCCTCCACAATACCTTTACTAAGGAATTACTTTGTTTCTCTTTACGGTTTAGAACTCGTACCGACTCTACCGTACATGACAAGTCCTCTTCGAGCTGCAGTGGTGAGTAGCTGAGGACATGACTGGGATCTGGTATGTATTCCTTAATTGCGACACATGAAATACGTTATGTATTTTCTCAATCTCTGGTGAAGGCTAACCGGTAGGCCAGTGGTCCAATTCTTTCTAATATTTCAAAAGGTCCGATAAAAACGGGGTCCAACTTATTCCGTTTGCCAATGCGTATCACTCTTTAATTGGAGATATCTCAGGAAAACTTTGTCACCTTCTGCAAACTCCAAGGGTCATCGGCGCCGATCTGCATATGTCTTCTGTCTGCTTTGGGCCGCCTTCATTCTCTTCCTTATATCCGAATTTTCTCTGTTGTTTCTTGAACTATATCAGTTTCGAACAATCTTCG